>JALNQK010000395.1:0-16361 GCA_028458525.1 Ophiosphaerella herpotricha
TTTACTAGGAATAGTACAAGACTATAATAAATAGATATAATAAATAATTAATTAATTACGTAAGTTAATTAATTACTTTCTAATTAACTTATTTTTTATTTTCTCCTTCTAGCAGCTCTATATACTTGAATCTACCTAGTTTACTAAGGTTGCCCTATATAGAGAGTAGAGATCTAAGATCTCTATTATAGTAGTTTAGCCCTACACTATTTAGATTGTAACGTAATCGACTAATATTCTTATAATACCCGTTTCGTATATAATAGTCTAGATAGATAGCTTCCTATAGTTTAGGATCGGCGTAGTCCTAGGACTACTTACTCTCTAGATTGTATATCTTATCTAATAATACTTACTTGTAATATATCTTGTTTATATATAATCTTTCCTATTTTCTAGTTAATTTAGGGGTTTATTATTTTTAACTATAGTATTCCTAATATTATATCTTAGTACTTGTTAAGTTAAGTTACGTCTATAATTAAATTACAAATTTCTAGACTCTATACTTCTAGCGTTAAAGGTTTAGTCTTAGAGCTAACTAGTTCTTAAAATAGTAGTCCTTCTATTATACTTAATTATTATAGGTATTTCTTTAGTACTTATTATATACCTTATTATTCTATAAACTTCTTTTGTATAAAGTTCTATATAGCTCTACTATCTACTATAATTTAGATTTTCTTTCTTTAGTAATATCTTTCTATAGTTATATATAGTTCCTTTATTCTTTAGAGTATTTCTTTCTTAGGCTAGTACTTTGTTTTAACTTTTTCTCCTATATATTTTAGATATTTATTTTATATATATTTATACTAAGGCTTTCCTTATACGTATTCTTTAGATAGTTTGTATCCTAGTTCTAATACTAGGTATCCTTTTTAGATTTTTACTAGTTACTATCTATAGACTTCTATTCTTTTAATAGCCTTTATAAGGTTTTAGTTATTACTTTTTTTTAGCTATACCTTGTTTATATCCTTAGGTTTCTTGTATATCTAATAGCCTACCTCTATATAGGATACCTAAGTAATCTTATAATATATAGAGTAATTTAACTATACTCTTATATTATTTCCTACTTTATACTTATCCTTTCCTAGCTTATTTTATACTAGGATATAGTACTTTACTAGTTTACTTTATATATAGGTATCTTCTAGCTATTTTATTTTCTTTACTAATTAGGTCTATTCTTCTTATATAAGTATATCTCCTATAGCTACTATATTTATCTCTATCTAGTATCTAAAGGACGTAATTTTTATTTCTTTTAGGAAGTATAACTTTTATTTATTGTATACTTCTTCTATTCCTAGAATTAGTCCTTGTCTTAGTAGGAATTTCTTATCCTATACTAGTTTCTCTAACTTAGAGTTTTTTTAGCTCTCTATACTAAAATCCTCTTAATTTTCTATACTAGAGCTCTCTCTTTTTAAAGTATTCTCTTAATCTTCTTTTATTATTTATAATAGGGTTAGGAGTCTTACTCTATAGGTTTCTACCTCTAATCCTTTATTTTAATCCTTATAAGTTTCTTCTACCTATTTCTAGACTTATTCCTTTATTACTACTATCTTATCTTATTTCTCTTGTAGAAACTATCCTACTCCTTATTTTACGTAGATATAAGTTAGGTATACGTTTTTGTAGTAGAATATCTAGTATAATCCTTAGTAGTTTTCTTAGCTAGCTACTACTTTCTTTTATAGTTCTTCTATATATTCTTTAGAGTTCTTTTCTATCTTATTTGTTTTTAACTATATCTCTTTCTTTTTTTTACTTTAGTAATCTTTTGTAATATACCCTTTCTTTTTATAGTTGTAATAGGTAAGGTCTTTCTTACTTTCTTTCTTCTTACTTCTATAATCTTTTGCGTAGTACCCTTTCTTATTATAGTTATAGTACTTAAAGTCTTTCTTTTTACCTTCTTTATTAGCGTCTAGGATTATTAGATCTCTATAGTCTTAGGTATTTCTTGTTTCTCTATATTAGTTCTTCCTCTACTCTTAGAGTTTATTGTTAACCTAGATTGCTTATACCTTTATAGCTTTAAGTATCTATACTCTTTCTATTTAGATTATCTTGTATTAGATTTTGCTTTTTAGTCTTTCCTTAAACCTTACTATTAGAGCTAGTTTGCCCTATTCTATATTTATAGATAGTTATTTAAATATAGATATATATTCTAGTACTCTTTTTATTTATCTTAGGCTTATAAGTTTTTCTTTAGCCTATCTTATAATATTAGTATCTCTAAATACTACTTTAAGCCTTTTAACAAATTGTTTATAATTGCTAAATATTATTACTATTATTTCCTTCTACTATTTAGGTATATTAAGCCTATAGTCTAACTAATATAAGTTAAACTACTTTATTACTTTGTCTTTAAAGTATATTCCTATATATACAACTTTCTTTTCTTCTATATTAAAGTATTCTACTTGTACGTCTAGATATAGTATTGCTACTACTAGGAAGGGTTGTAAGTTCTTCCTTTTTCTATTAAACTTTTTAAGTTCTAGTATCTTAGGTAGCTTCTTTATTACGCTTATTCCTAGGCGGCTTGTAATACCTTTAATTTTTTCCTAATCCTTAGCTATAGCCCTTACCTAGGTTTTATTCTAATTAATATAGCTCTTTAGTTTGTTATTTTATTTAAGGAGTTTCTTAATTACTATCTTTATTTGTTTTCTATCTTTATAAAGACCTCTTAGGATCTCCCTAATATTTCTAAAGTCTATATTATCTAACTTGTATATCTTAAGGGGTCTTTTTCCTATAGATATAGCTATTGTTATTATATAGCTTAGACTGTGCGTAGCTTATACTTTGCTCTCTAAAGCAATAATTATTAAAGTATAAGGGTTACTAGCTATAGTACCTATTAGTAGACTTACCTAGGTGTATAGTAATTATAATTAGAGTACAACGTAAATAGATATAGGTATTTAGGTTAACTGTTAATAGGACAAAGTATAATAATAATTCTAAATCGCAGATATTAAGAGTATATTACTCTAGGTTAAAGATTAGGATTAACGATATTATCCTAATAATAAATATCCTATTAACTATATACCTTATAACTTAGTATTATACTTAGCACGAAGTTATAACTTAGTACTTTGTATTTTGCTAAGTACTAAGTTTAGTAACTTAGTAATTAGCACTTTACTAAGTACTAAGTTACTACATAACAAGTTGTTACGTGTCCTAGTTATATCCTACGTTACTATTCTATCTAAGTCTATCTGTCTTGTAATATAACAGATTGTTAGGCAACTTAGGTTCTACTAGCTCAAGATCCTATATAGGGTCGTAGCCTGTAACAATATAGTATAGTAGAAACGTACGTAATTAGAGAGTATTAGGTTAGTATAGTAGCTCTGTAGGCTACTATAAGTAGGATTAGAGAGAAGAGAGATAGCGACACTAACTCGTTATATAGCTACTCTACGCAAATATTTAACTTAACTTACTAACTACAGGTTGCTACCTACCCTCTACTTCTACGTACATCCTACAATACTATAATATACTACTAAAAATAGTAGTAGAATATATATAGCTTTTTAATACAAACGTATTAATATTTCTATACGTACTACTATTTTATCTTAGGCTCCTACTACTACTTAGCTGTATAAGTAGAATATAACAAAGACCTACAAGATCTCTAAGGTCTCTAGATACCCTAGACGTACTATAGTTATAGTCCTAGTCTAGAGCAGAGCTGGTATACTCTAGAGCAGGGCCGGTACGCTATACTAGCGCATAAAAGGCTCTATACTTATAGGTAGAGTTAAGTAAGTATTATTTTACCTTATTAAGAACTTTACTTAATTTACTATTATCTCCTTACTATCTCCTGTAGCCTACGGTAGTACTATTACCTTCTAGCTATACGCTTAACAAACCTTCTCCTCCTTGCTGTATAGCTTGCGCTATCGGAGCCCTAGTACCTATTGTTCTTATCCTATGCATTGTAGTTCTTAATAGTACAAACAGCTAGGGTTAGGACCCTATACCTATATTTTAATAAAGAGTTATTAGAATTATTTAAGTAATATATAGTAAGTATAATAATAGGATAATAATACTTATATTTCTAAAAGTATAGTTTATTATAAAACGAATAACTAGCGAGTGTCTCTCGCGTTCTATATACGTTTTACTTACGCACTGCTAACGCCCTGCTAGCACGTTAGGTGATCCTATATATGCTATCCTTAAAGGGA
Organism: Ophiosphaerella herpotricha; assembly: GCA_028458525.1. Taxonomy (NCBI): domain Eukaryota; kingdom Fungi; phylum Ascomycota; class Dothideomycetes; order Pleosporales; family Phaeosphaeriaceae; genus Ophiosphaerella; species Ophiosphaerella herpotricha. The sequence goes on from JALNQK010000395.1 coordinate 4,245, forward strand.
ATCTTACACAAACTACAGTACAGATTAGCGACTGTACATAACCTTTTCGAGCTTATAAATTACGCAGATATGACTTATGTAAGGTCGTTCTAAGACATAATACTGAGGGGAGGCATAAGTACTGCAAGGCGTACGTAAGTCGTACGCGAGATGCACGTAACTCACTAATGTATGTAGCAGCCGGAGGAGGAACTCCTTAAAAAGTAGGAATTATCTCTAATGCGAAGGTTACCTTACGCTTCTGTATCCAATCACTACAATCTACTTAGCAATTAATCTTAGTTTTCAATTTCCCCAATTTCCTTTTCCTTTTCCTTGCGAAAGATAGTAGCGTTAGATGTATTCCTTTACTTTGCCTTTTAGTGTCAGCAAGTACAAAGTACAGAAGCAGCCTTCAAAAGTTTTAGCCAACGCTAGGACATTTTCGGTTATGAACTTTAGAGGTAGACCGTATAATTTGGCGTCTACGCCGCTATATAATACCAGCTACCCTCTAATCACTCCCTAAGCTTAGTGGGTAAAACTTAGGTAGAATTGTAGCTTTTTTAGCGCCAGTTAAAACTTTTACGGGCCACAACCGTACTCAATGCCGAGTTCGAGATCTACATAGTACATTCCGGACTGGTCCGTCCGCTTGCGGTTATGTGATCCTCCGGACGAAGCCTCCGCGTCTCCCCTATTTGCTGATGGCAAGCTTCTCACGCATCTCTATGAACTCACTGGCGTTTGAGAGTCCATGCAAGCCTAGTTCTGTATCTCATCTCTTGACGGGCGTCACGTCGACCATCAGTGGCCCTTTTTCCCACGCGAAGTAAATGCGCTGGTCGTGCCAGTCCCGACTTTCCGGCCGAATTGCTAGGTCAAATCGCCAGAGGAGGCGGGTCAGAATGAGTCGCATCTCTGCATAAGCGAGGCTAAAGAAGTGTCAGACCATGTTTCGTGACCAAAAACCAGATAGCGGAAATCTCGGCCGTGGCTCAAGTTCAAGCGCCCGAGACAGGAGCAAAGTAGGGGAGGATCGGAAGAGGCAATCATGCGGAGACTCACTTCTTGCCGATACAGTTCCTCGACCCTGTAGAGAATGGGTACAGAATATCCCTTCTGTCATTGGCGTAACGAGGATCACCCAGCCATCTCTCCGGGATGAACTTCTCTGGGTCTATCCAGGTTTCAGGGCATTTGTAAGCTGTCAGGTGGGGAATCGATACTTTGGCCTAAGGGTTGCTCAAGAATGTCTAATTAGCATGCAACAATTCCACATCAACCGTAATGGGACATGTCTCTTTAGCCACTTCGGCTTCGGGGCGTGGACTCACGTTCTCTGGGAGGAAGTAGCCATCAATATAACTGCCGCCCGGCGGAGTCACTCGAGGCAGACCGACTGGGACAGGAGGATCTAGAACAAGCAAACCCATTAGTCTTGCCATTTCCGTCCTGCTGTGACACGGACGCCCAGCCCCTGCGATTGTACTTACACAACCTGAAAGACTCGTCAAACACTGCAAGCAGATACGAAAGCTCGTTGACACTCCCGATATTGATGTCCTCTTCACTCGCAAATCGCTCTCGGATCTCGCTAACTAAGCGATCATACTTATCCCGACTCGTAAGAAGATTATACGTAGTCCCAGCCAAGATCGAGCTTGTAGTATCGCTCCCAGCAATAATTAGTGTTGTCGCATTAGTAGCGATTTCGTCCCTCGAGAGACCTTTCTCGTCGTTATGTCGCAAGACTAGATCTAATAAGTCCTGACGCTCGGGACGTTTAACGATCCCGTCGATACGGTCTTTGACTATCTGCTCGCCGCGTTCGATATTGTACTTGAAGTCGCGTACAATGTGTCGCGGTACGAAAAGGTTGAAGAATGGGGCAACCCATGGGTGACGTACAATGATCTGTCCGACAGTGCCAAATTTGATGCTGTTCTGGACCGAAGCAACAGCCGGATCACAGACGCCCTTTTTGAGACATCCGAAGGATTGCCCGAAAGCGAGATCCCCGACGACATCGTAGGTGGCAAAGGTGTACCAGAGCGTAATGTCGATAGGCCCACGATCTGCTCTCTGTGAAATTCCAGAGATGAAGAGGTCGACATGGTGACTGAGAATGTCGGCCTGGCCCCGCAGTGCCTTTTCTGAGAACGCATGGGCCATTACACGACGCATCCTCTTGTGGCCATCATTACCAGCGTGGATGATATCCTTTACAGGTGTGGCGGAGGCGTCGTAGAAGTCTGGATCCTTGATGAATTGCTGGCTTGTTTCCTTCTTGTGACCGTAAATCGTCTTCCAAGCCTCGGGAACGATAGTTGAAACCTCATTGGGGGAGAATCGTACGGTCGAGCCGTATTGCTCGTGCAGCTCTTTCAACTTGTACGGCCAGACTCCAAGAGCAAGGTAGTAGAGGTAGAACCAGTCAGTGAGTGCATAGAGCTTAGGACCTGGTATCTTCGCCAAAGGGTGAAAGAAGGCGAGGTAGATGCCGCGGACAGTCAGATATGCTGTCGTCTACTTAGGAAGTTCAATCATTAGTCTCCGTACAGAGGTCGAAATAAATAAACAATGGGACCTGTTTTTGGTGAACTGACCGCCAAGCCTAGCACTACTGCACTTTCAGATACTGAAATCATGATATGAGATGTTTGACAACACAGGACTCTTGATTCTCGAAAGCGGCGATCGCGAGCTCAGCAAGCTTGCTCTCTTGATCTGTCTAGACAACCATTTCATGACGGCTCTGGATATTATGTGGTTTATTCTTACGCCACTCGGGCGCCTTTCGGCCCATCCCTGTTTCATGTGCTGTTTAGACGTAGATAGATTGTGCGGCAGTCAGATGGACGGGGAACCGACCGGATATGCGCCGAGATCTAAGCCCTCGCTCTTTCGTACCCTTGGTATGCTAGGACCCCTCGTACTTCCTGTACCTTGACTTTTAAGCTATGCACAACGGCATCTAGCTTGGAGCGATCTGCATTGAACGCCGCGTAACCTCGCTGATGTTCTTGGGCTTGGCACTTCAGCGACTACTAACCACCCTCGTCAATGCGCCTCAAATTGACCGACTTGACTTTCCGCAGTTCGGAAGTCTAGGAACGTTCCGCAGTTCGGAATGTTTAGGAACGTTCCGTCCATATCCACAGAGCACCTAAACATTACTCACACCATTCTATGACAGATCATAGTGTCTTAAGTCGAGAGCGAATCAATTAGATAATTGACAAGTTGTCAGCGTCCTATACTCGAGCCAATTTCTTAATCGATTGGGAGCAATAAACTTCGAAGGCTATTGTTGGCTCGGTCCGAATCATGTGTGCAATAGCCTGCTTTCTCATTCCTTCGATACAGATCTGACTTCCTCGCCCGTCAAAGTGACACAAGTTTTGCCTTGAGAGTACTGATCTTTGTTCTGTCCCATTTCTATTCGTACCTCCATGCTTTATGCACTGGCCATATCCGTCCCATTCTTCCCTGAACAGCTAGGCCATTTCCACACAATGTTCAGCCCCTTCAAGTCCGTCAGCGGATTTCCACTCCCATCCCTCGCACATCCAAACTTCTCTTGAAATCCGAGGTTGTGATAGAAGTCCTCTGTCCCTGGTACGGTAATCAAAGAAGCCACGACACCCTCCTCTTCTGCACGATCAATCCCCCAGAGCGTAAGCTTCTTTCCCACACCGATGCCTTGGTAGTCTGGATGCACGCAGAGGAAAGATAGATACCACGACTCTGCGCGCTTGCCACTCCAGACGGAGTCGAAGAACGAGTATGCTCGCTCGATAACATCCTTGTTTACCGGTGAAACGGCGCGGTTGGGGTAGAGACGCTCATGTACGGCCATTGCCTTGGTCATCAGGGGTTTCATGAGGTTTCCTACATTGTTTATTGTCAGCGTCTCAAGTTGTGCTGTGATTGTGGTGCAGCGAGAAAGAAATGACATACTCGGATCATACGAGGCACAATCTAGCTTCTTGGCCCCCTCTCCAAACCGCTCCCACTGCGCAACACCTATGACCTTCTCCTTGCCAGGCGCTTCCGTGTCCGGTGTCACCGCAACGAGAAACTTGTAATGGCGATCCCAGAAGTTGACCCTCGCATCACGCAGCCAGTACAAGTCTGAATCTTTTGGGTATTTCTCGCGGTTGGGGTGGATCATTTCACCAAAGAGCTGGTCGTTCCAGAAAGCGAGGGACATGATGCGTGCCATGCCGGGGAGTTCGCCCCATTTGACATCTCGCAGGGTGAAGGCAACATTGGGCTTTTTGGGTGTGGTTGTCGTAGTATAGGAAGGTTCGGGAGTTGACATGCCGACTGTTGTGATAAGGTAGATTCAAATGCTGAAGTTAAAATGCTTATGCAGTTGTGTTGGGCGGTTGACGAAAGAGAGAACGAGGAATAAGTAAGAGAATGGAAGAGATTAGCTTGTTTTGAGCTGCTATCTTCGCTTCCCTTGCAATAGGCATTGGCCTGGATTATCTTTGGCAATACTCCCTATAAAGCACATGCATGGTCGAACGGCTTCGCGAACGCCTAGTCGATTGCTGGACCCCCTGTCTAGGGCGGCCATCGTAGTCCCGTGCTGCTTGGCTGTGATATGGTCCTATCTCAGCATTCGACACCAGAGCAGTTGTGATCAATTGAAGATAGAGGTGCGTCCTGTTTTGTATCGACGGATGTGGGAAACAGTCATTTCCGTGCATGGGTTTTCCGGTCTAACCCCGTGCGACGACCCGATCCGCCAAGCGGCGTAGGGTGGAATACAGTTTGCAAGGATGTTATGTGATTGTCAGGGCATAATCCTGTATACGTCATCGTCTGGGGTTGTAGAGTCAATCTGCCTTATTCCTCTCCGTTCCGGTCTTTCCTGTCTTTCCTCACTAAGGGGGCTTCATATGTATGAAACCGGTGGTAATAGGTGATACAAATGCCGGAATGTCAACTCGGTGCAACAGCCTGTTGCATTGCATTTGGGCAAGCCAGTCGGATACTCGCCTCTTCTCATTCGCTACAATGTAGTATGAGATCCGGGCCCGCACGTAAAGACAGACACGGGAGTGCAGCACTGAAGAGGGCTACATTTACTTATACAACTTCTTCCATAGTCTATTAGTCTACCTATCGAATCCATCACGAAGTCTCAATAGACCTCACTTTGATCTTGTCCTCCATTACATTGCCGGAGCTCAACACATCAACGTACGATGGTGAATGCCTCTCTATCTCTGCCTGAGGGCTTGTTTACCTCAATACCCAAAGTTTCCTCGGACGCAACGAGCCTCCTTGCTACGTTCTTGCTTGTTAGCGGTAGTATTGCATGGGCATACTTAGCCAGTCGCCAGAAGTCACCCAGCTTCCCGATTATTAACCCTCCAAAGGGATGGTTGTCTTTCTTCACCCAGGATAACATCAAATACTATCTCGAGAACGGCTGGGAAGTCCAAAGGAGAGGAGCTATGGAGTACAAGAACGAACCGTACAATGTCATCACCACCGATGGCGTCGTCACTGTTCTTCCACCTAGACTCGCACAGGAGATCCGCAATGAGCCCAATTTGAGCTTCCTATCAGTTGCGGCCACTAATCTGCAGTCACATCTCAAGGGGTTCGATGTGTATGCCGTCGACACGATTCAGGGAGAATTGATGCTGAGCGTAACTCAAAAAAGACTGCCAAAGTGCCTGGGTGAGTCATCGCTGAAGCTTCTGAATCAAGCTGCAAGGTTAACATGATCTCAGCTCAGATCTGTAAGCCCATTGCTGAAGAGGCGAGCATAGCCGTCAACCTCGGCCTCGGGCAGTCAACAGGTGAGTCTCACTCTCCACACACTTTGATATCTTCGTCACTAACACCCCCTTTCCTCTTCCCCAGAATGGACCCTCGCCCATCCCTACCCCTATATGCTCGACCTAATAGCCCGCATGTCCTCCCGCGTCTTCCTGGGGCCCGAGCTTTGTCGCGATAAAGCATGGCTCGACGTCACCAAGTCCTTCGCGCTAGATAGTTTCCAGGCATCCGACAAACTACGCCGATACCCAACCTGGTTCCGCGGCTTCGCTGCCACGTGGCTAGTCCCCCAGGCCAGACTCGTTCAGAAACAGGCGATAGAGGCGGAGAAGCTAGTACGAGCCGTCATTGAAGAACGACGAAGGCAGCGCGAACAGAACGGGAGGACGGAAAAGGGGGAGGAGAACTCTGTGGACTGGTTTGAAGAGGAGGCTGCGGGGAGAAAGTATAATGCAGGTAAAACGCAGCTTTTGCTCTCTGCTGTGGCGATCCAGACAACAACAGATTTGTTGACTGAGGTTATGCTGCGACTGGGTAAGAGGCCGGACTTTGTGCAGGAGTTAAGGGAGGAGGTTGTGAGTGTGTTACGGGCTGCTGGGGCTTGGAGCAAGCCTGCGTTGTTTAATATGAAGTTGCTCGATAGCGCTGTCAAGGAGGCGCAGAGGATGAGGCCTGTTCTGTTTGGTAAGTGGTCGCGGAATCACCCCTGTTCTGTTGAGCCATGCTAAGTTTTGTACCTGTAGGTGCTATGCCACGCATCGCCATGGCTGATGTCGTCATTCCCAGCACAGGCGTCACTGTTCCCAAGGGTGCCCGTCTAGCAGTCTCCTCGCTCCTGCACCATGACCCATCCGTCTACAAGAACCCATTAGAATACGACATCCACCGCTTCGCTGACATGCGAGACGACGGTAGTAACGGCCCAAGCCACCTTGTCTCGACGGGACCTGCCAGTCTAGGGTTTGGTCATGGCAACCACGCTTGTCCGGGCAGGTTCTTTGCTGCTAATGAGCTCAAGATTGCGTTGTGCTATTTGTTGGTTAATTATGATTGGGAGATTGACACGGATGGGGGGAATGATGATATTTCACCGGAGAATATTGGGTTTACTGCGAATGTGAATCAGACTGCCAAGGTGAGGTTTAGGAAGAGGGCGGCGGGGATGACGGAGATTGATTTGGATGCTATCCAATAATGGGTAGACCTTCACGCATCATCGGTAACGTAATTCACGGCGTAGCGAGCCGTACCACTGAACGAGCTACTTTTCAGAGCTTATCCACCTTTAACTAAATAAATCTAATCCAATTATATATCCATATTGATTCTTAGTGATACGTTACCTAAGTATCGATCACCAAGGGAAGTGTTAAGAACCGATATGCATGGGACAGGAATGATAGGTGCTGAACTGACGGGAGCGTCAGCCACGGAGGAAGGTGGGGAAGAGTCACGTGACCATGTCGTGTGGTAAAAGGAACTCGGAAAGAAGTTGGCACATTCATGAGGAAGAGGAAAGCTAGTAGTGAGATCGAAGGGGAGGGAGTCAGATCAAAGTGGGGAAAAGGGTCACGCAGTAAGGATTCCGAGGATGAGGGTGGCAGGTCAAAGCGGGTAAAAGGAGGATTTGACACCGATGGAGGCTTGCAAAAGAGGTCACACAGCGAGGATTCCGAGGATGGGGACAGAAAGTCAAAGAGAATGAGACGAAGCAGATCCAAGAATGACGCTGGCAGGCCGAAGAGATCGCACGGCGAGGAGACCGAGAATGAAGGCGGCAAATCAAAACGGCGGAGAAGGGCATGAACGATCGCAAGGCCGGCCGCGCTGGTTCCGGTTCAGGTGCTAAATTGTTTTGCAGTCCTCTGTAACTTAACTTACTGTAGTTAGTTATTGAAAATTAATCGTGGCCCCGTTAATTCTGATCTAAACATCCTTACTTGATTTCAAGTCCTATGCTTAATAACTTAACATTACTTGCGCTATATACTGCATAATTATTAGACGTCTATAGCGATGCCAACAATCGTTTCCTCGTGCTAGCTCGGGTTTAGAAGATCTAAATTTAGGCGAAAGAAGCTACAGTATAACTTGAGTTTATGTTAGTCATCAGAGATATAATTAAGCTACAGTACATATTATTAAAGGAGTCGTATTTATGAATTAGGACAAGTATAAGGAGGCGGAAGCGATGCAATAGCGAGTACTAGAAGGGTGTAAAAAGGTGCTTGGGCTAGGGCACCTAGACACGCTTATTAGCATAGCCAACCTAGCGTCAACGGTTTAGTGTCAAAGGCGGCCGAACGAGACTAAAGACGTAGAGGTACAGGTAATAGAGACAAGAAAGAGAGTGCCCGAGGATGGATATAAGGATGCGCTAGTGGATATAGGTAACCTCGCACCCACACTTGAATCACGAAGCCGTAGCCAGGAGGCCTTGTCACTTATGCAAACATGCTTTCAATCACGGAAACGGATCCTTAGCTCTTATCATCCTGCTACAGAGTCTTCACTTAAAACTTTAAATAGGTAGCAGATGGAGGTTACGAAGACAGGATATTAATGCTGCTACGAAGAACATCAAGCTAATTAATGCAAACGCAGAGGTGTGTAAGCAAAGTTAGGAGTGATTGTGTAGTAATGTTGATAAAAATGATTCAGCATTGAACATTGCCACTACTAGCAAGGAGAGGCCGACCCGCTCCCGCTATACTCTTGTCAACGTAATAACTGAGAAGGTCTTTTATACTGTCGCAGGTCACATGCCTAGGCTAGCGGTAACTGATTAGCGAGTAGAGCTTCTGGCTAAAGTGTGGCCTAACTTGAGTGATGTTGGTCGTATGAAAATCTGATGTCAGAGCTGTTCATTCCACTTCGGACTTTACTGTATAACTAGCGGGGCTCTCGTTTGTTAACCCTGTATGATGCAACTATAGATTTCTACTGACGCTTGAACAGCGTAGATATCAAAATAATATGCTCAGAACACGACGTTAATTTGTTATTCTACATAGTTGCAAATTCTATATTAGAATGCACGAGGTTTGTAGTAGATCCGAGACTGCCCCGAAGTGGGGCCATCGTTTACATCGACAGTAAAATACGGTATTACTAGCCAAGCGGGACTTTTATAAAGACCACTTGAAGTATACACAAAGTTTAGGATACAATACCTCTATCCCTGGATTATCGGCGCTTCTCGATTGCTGTTGCCCGTGGTGCGATAGAAAGCAAAGGTGGGTTCTCGTTGCACAGGATTTCTCGTTGTGCGGGGGTGGACATTAACCTTAGGTTTCTAATTGGACGACTATATGGTATATAGCTTGTCGTATACACCTAGTATCGAGGTGAGAACGACTTTGCTGCTTCTTCAGTTTATCGTATTCTTACAATGTGGCGCAGTCGGTGGCGCAGTAGGCGTTCGCGAACCTTCCGTCATCCTCTCACGTTCCGCCACAACCCATCAGCCATCAGTAAACGTCCAATACCAACCCATCTACTTCAACGCAAAGTTAACATTTGAAAGGCCTAAAAGATGGATGTCCAGCTCTTCGTGTACGACCTATCTCAGGTATTTGATAACAGGCTCAACAGAGTGCTTTGCAGCAGTACATAGATAGTAACTTGTATAGGGTCTTGCACGGAGCATGTCGCAACAGTTTCTGGGAACTCAGATTGATGCAGTGTATCATACTTCCATCGTCCTAGAAGGAGTAGAATATTACTATGGACAAGGCATTCAGACTTGCCGCGCTGGCGCCACACACCATGGCCAGCCTATGGAAATTATCAAGCTAGGGATCACCGAGTTGCCTATTGAAGTTATTCTCGAATATATGGAATCGCTAAAAGAGATATACGCACCCGAGTCATACGATTTATGTAAGTGACGCCTATGTTCGAAAACACAAGTGTTTCTTTTCCCTGCGACCATACAGTACAAAATAACAGGTCCTCTTGTATAGACTGGGTACAAGATATGTACTAATTCCTTCCGCCGAAATGTAGTCACGCACAATTGCAATAACTTCAGCAACGATTTCGCCATGTTTCTAGTCGGCCGTGGGATCCCGGATCATATTACCTCGCTCCCACAACGGGTCATGGACACTCCATTCGGCCAAATGTTGCGGCCGCAAATTGACGCCGCGATGCGGCCACTCACACAAGCACCTACGCCCCAACTCAGCGGATCACAGCCAGCAAGAAATATCAACTCTCTTGCCAACACAGGCACCGAAACCGCACTAGCGGCATCGACAGGCCGCGTGAACAATGTAGTAGCAATTGCAGAGGTAGACCGCCTCCTCAACCTCGCCCAAGACCGCTGCGCCATAATATTCTTTACAAGCTCGACCTGCGCGCCCTGCAAACTCGTATACCAGCCCTTTGACGACCTCGCAGTAGAAGCAGGTACAAAGTGCGTTTTCATCAAAATCGACTTCAGCCACGCGGACCGCTCGATAAGTACTCGATACCCAGATGTCCGCGCAACGCCCACGTTCGTCACATACCTCCGTGGCAGCGTGAGAGATACATGGAGCGGCGCCGATCCCCAGCAACTGAAGAGTAATATGGCAATGCTACTCAGCGCCGCGTTTCCCTCGCACCCTCACCTCGACACCAGCACGCCGCTCCTCCTGAAGCAAAGTCTGCGCCCGATAACCTTCGCCAAGGTCCCGCCGCTAGCCAAGCTCGTTGCAAAGATGGGCGCCGCAGGGAGCGATCCCGCCGTAGATTCAATCGTCGGCTTCATCGATGCCCGCGAGCGCTTCGGCGCAAGAGATGCGCCCCTCCCCCATCTCCCGGGCTTCGCTGCTTTCCTGCAAAACTGCACGTCGACTCTCCCCGCAGACACGCTCTTCGCCGCGCTCGACCTCGTGCGAGTCGCCCTCACAGATGTGCGCGTCGCCTCCTTTTTCGCCGAAGAACACACGGGCGCAACGGGCACGCCCGCCACCATCGCGCACCTGCTAACCCACGTCAACGGGCTGGGCGCGCAGGCACCGTACCCGCTGCGCCTGACGACGTTGCACCTCGCGTGCAACTTGTTCGCCGCGCCGCTGTTCGTCCCGCATGTGCTTGCGGCGCCGCTGGCGGGGCTGCTAGTGTCCATTCTGACGACGGCACTGCTGGACGAGAAGTACCCTGCGCTAAAGTCCTCGGCGCTGAGCCTTGCGCTGAATATCGCGGGCGCGAATCATAAGATTCGCATGAAGAAGCATGGCGCGACGTATGCCGCGACTGGTGAGGAGATGGCGGACGCGGAGCAGGTGGAGTTGTTGGCGTCGCTGCTGGAGACGCTGGGTGAGGGGGTGTGGAGTGAGGATAAGAAGATGGCGTTGGTGTGTACGGGGTGGTTGGTGTATGGCGCGGATGTGGAGGGCGAACTTAGGGATCTGTGGAAGGTTATGGATGCGGCGGGGACGGTAAGGAAAATGCAAGCGAAAACTGCGGACGACCGGTTGCTTGTGAGGGAGATAGCGGGTCTGCTGGAGACATGAGTGGCGCGAAGATGTGAAGTTTTGACGTTGTGCTGGCGTCGCGATATCATATATGACTATGTTCGCGTAATAACCTACACATCTAAGCGCGAGCTTTCTCACTATCTAAAACTCGAGTGCTAGCAAAGGCAATCGGCCAGATCGCTGACCTAAAGCAACTGTATGTCCGTACACAGCGGAACGGGTTGCCCGGTACTCTGGCGGAAGCCAAAGTACTCTCGAGCTCTGGTAAGCTATCCACTGCTCTTGGACGAAAATCTCAGGCGTCTTGTTGTGCTGAGATAGATAAGAAATAGGCGGAGGGCTAATGCGGATGACTCCACGGTCAGTCTGCAGGATTGCTCCACTGTCAGAGAACGAGAGCGTGTGAATATTAGCATCAACAGAGTGAGTGTACAGCACCGCGCCCGTGCCTGTATCCCATAGCTTGACCGTCTTGTCTACTGATGCCGACGCTACCACCTTGCCGTCTGGCGAGAATGCCACCGCGGTGACCCGGTCTGAATGGCCCTCCAGTGTCTGCATCACCACGCCCGTGCCTGCATCCCATAGCTTGACTGTCTTGTCATATGATCCCGACGCTACCACCTTGCCGTCTGGCGAGAATGCCACCGCGTTGACCCAGTCTGAATGGCCCTCCAGTGTCTGCATCACCACGCCCGTGCCTGCATCCCATAGCTTGACTGTCTTGTCGTTTGATCCCGACGCTACCACCTTGCCGTCTGGCGAGAATGCCACCGCCCTGACCTGGCCTGAATGGCCCTCCAGTGTCTGCATCACCACGCCCGTGCCTGCATCCCATAGCTTGACTGTCTTGTCGTTTGATCCC
>JALNQK010000396.1:0-16342 GCA_028458525.1 Ophiosphaerella herpotricha
AAAAAAAAACTATATAAAGTTATTTCTAATAACTACTTCTAGTATATATTAAAATTTAGAGTTAATAGAATAAGTAGTTATTAAGAAAGAGGGGGGGGGCTAAGGGGAAAAAGCGTGCATTAGGTAGGGACGTGCACTAGGTGGTGAGCCTCACTATTGTCCAAGGACCCTCTCAGCCCTTGGCCTTTCTAGCTAAGCATGCGCGCACTCGCGCCGTAGCTACGGCCTGCGGCCTATAGTCGTGACAATACTACGTACAAGCGTAGGTAGATAAAATAGAGAAACTATAGAGGAGGCTACGTACTAGCAAGTAGAAAATATAGAGGTGTATAGATACAGTTAAGAGATCTTAAAGTATAGTAATCCCGAGATTATCTATATTCCTAGATAACTATTAATATTATCTTAATAGAAAGTACAATTAACTAGGTTCTTGCTATACAAGGGTCTTTACTACGTAGGGGAAAATATTACTATAAGTAGTAGTCTACTATATTAGTAAGTATTTCTATAGTAAAGGCCTAAAACTATCTATTTAGTTATTAAGCGCAATATAGAGAGGTAAAATACCTTACTAGATAAAGTAGTATTAGATTAACTATTAGTCTAGTAGTAACCTAGCTAACTAATTACAAGTAAGCTTATATAAAGACTTAAAACTATAATAAATTACTATAATAAACGTAGTTACTAGAGCGTAACGTAAGTATAGTACTTATAGCTAAGTAAGCTAATTAGTAGATTCTAGGTATACCTAGATTCTATTAAGTACTTACTAACCTAAAAACTAGTATATCCTTTATAAAAAGATAACCCTTATAAAAGCTTACTATAATAAAGGCTTAGCTCTTAGAAAGGCTATAGAGCTAAGGATCTCTAAGATATTTAGAGAAGTATAGAAGTAGAGAAAAAGAACGTAATTAATTAACTTAATTAGTTTACTTTATCTTATTAACCTATTATTCTAATCTTTTATTACGTCTATTTATTATATTCTTGTACTACTCTTAGAAAACTATATAACCTTTAAATCTCCTTTAAATCTAATAATAGTATTATAATCTTATATAATGTAGAGCTATTAGACTATAATATAGAGCTATTAGACTATAATATAATTAGCTAAAGTATTAAAGTATAGTAAGTAATATAAATACTCTAAGTAGAGTATAACTAATATATATATAACTAGCTCGATAAACCCTTCTAGCTTATTATTTTTAAATACTTTAAGTGACTAAGCTATATACTTTAACTATTAATTTAGTTATCTATAAGAATTAGTACTTGTACTCCTAATATTTACTAATATAACAAGATCTTAACATAATAATATACTTATATAGTAGTTTTTAAGTCTATTATTAACTACCTAGAACTTTTCTCTAGGTTAATAATACTAGTTAATAATAGTTAATTCCTCTTTATTTGCTTTTTACTACTATAAACTATCTACTAAACTCGCTTATACTAAGCCTATTCGGCCCTAAACATCTAAGCCTTTGTCACAACTATAGGCCGTAGGCCGTAGTTACAGCGCTAGCGCGAGTGCGCGCACGCTGAGCCAGAAAGGCCGAGGGCTGAGATGGTCCTTGGGCAATATATATATATACTGTTCTACTCTGGTATTCAACGTGGTTGAATACTCTTCTACCTTTTTGGGTTTGTTCGGCTTAGTGGAGTAGAGCTGCGACGTAACAGCCTTACGCACACTAGCTAATAGGCTAGCATAACTAACTACAGTTAATTGACATTAGACTCTCTATCGTTCTCAGGGTCGCTGAACTCGCCAAAAAATGCTCGGGTTGCTTCAGGAGTCGTTCGTCTCAACGTTCCTACATGTCTTCGAGCTTAGGGGTTGTGGGTGTTAACTCCATCTTCTATTCTAGTAGGACCGGATTCGCTTGGAAATCCGTTCTCTTGAATGTTGAGCATACCGCCGTCAGCCAGTGCAGCGTTGCCGGCTCCTCGTTCTGGCTCGTCGGGATATTCACTGAAAGGTGCAAGCATTGTGAGCCTTTCAATGTCTAGTGTCCTCAATCGCACATCTTCCACATAGACGTCACCTCCGGTCGGAACAGGAGTACCTGGGCGACGATTGAGACCGGGCGTGTCACCAGAAAATGCGGCCCTCCACTCGAGGTCCAATTGCTCATGTGTTGCGGGATCCTCCTGTGGCAAAAAATCGGATGAGCGAGTTGGGCGGCCAGACAGGAGGTCGAAGCCGTCGCGTCCAAGGGTCAAGAATTCGTCCATCCTTGCTGAGGGCATCTCTCGAACATTTGCTATGTTTGTGGCGTGGGGTGAATTATATGAAGCGTTATTCGACTCGATATTCGGTACGCCGTTTCGTGTGCTGCCCTCGACTCCATTGGGGGATGTGCCCTGTCCTGTTCGGTTGGAAGGATCCGTGAAGCGGTCGAAACCTTCCAACCCCATCTCCATTCTGTCCCTATGGGTCATCCTAGGTAAGATAGTACTCGCAGAGGTGGACCAAGAACTATCGTCAGGATGCACGAGAATGCCGTAGTAGTTGGTATTTGGACCATCCGAAGAAGGGGACACATGAATTGTTGGGTAATCGAAGTTGCGTGCGGCGGCGTCACCCCGACCTTGACTGCCATGGCCCACGTCGGCAGGGGCGGTCTCTAAGTTTGTCAGAGTTGCTTGATCGCGCCCAGCCGGGTGAGCATCTTCCCCTCCTCTGATTGTGGAAGGACTGTTGCTCAGCCGACCGGAAGGCTGGGAAATGGCAGTAAATTGAGATTCGGAGTGGGCATTGTTGCCAATTCCAGTGCCAACAAGACCGAACTCTTCTCTCTCACTATCTGTCATTTCGGTTGTTAGGGAGCTCGCCATCGTAATGGACATGGTAGCTATGACAACAGTAGAAGCATGCGAGGTGTTTGAGCCATCCTCCTCTGCTCGGCGATTCTGGCTGTTAACGACTCCATTAACGGCATGGTAAGCACTGCCATGTCTCGAGGGCTGGGCAGTGTTGTTCAGGGCGCGGTTTGGTTGGGTCATGGTGGATGTTTCGGAAGCAAAGGGGAGCTCTACGTAAATGTGAATATGCTGTCAAGCAATCTGAAGATAGCTGTTCTCACCTTGGTTGAGGAAAGAATTACTTGCCTTCGTGTAGTAAGAGGGGAGGTGGCTCGATGCTGCGGCCAGAGGTAGAACGAGCAAAGACGTCAACGATGTAACTCTAAGGAGAGGGAGAAGGACAGTTTTGACGTGGTAAAAGTGTGCCAAAGGTGGATGCGCAGGATGGATGAGTAATAGATGCGTGATTCGAACGACAAAGGCCAATGATTTGTGCTGCCTTGGTATAGGAAACGGTGGTTGCTGTTGAACGGATTAGGATGAGCGCGCTTTCATCGCGGACTTTATACGTATCTCCCTCATCCACATGCCATGCCTTTCCGCTCCCTCGATCTGCGTTCCCTGGTGAACTGTCGAGCGCAGCTGCAGAAGCAACATCAGTCCTTTCCTCATTGCGAAGAGGCTTGGAGAACTGCATTCATCCAGTTTTCTAAGGAATGGTTACCGTGAAGGCACTCAGTTGGCATGTTCCAATGTTTCGCTGTCCCGATGTCTCGATGTCTCGATGTCCCAATGTATCGCCGTCGCACTATCCCACTGTCCCACTATCCCACTTTCTTGCCGTCGCACTCCTGATCAGTGAGCCTTTTTTAGGTCACTGCCACACTGATTCGCATCGTAAAGAATGGCATTCACTTTACTTATTATCGAGCTTGTTCTAAGTGGCATAAAGAACGAAGCCGCCCTCAGCGGGTTGGTTATCACAACAAGCATAGGAAACCTGTCACTCGTTGCCACTCCTCATAAACGCACCGCTCTCTTAGAGGCTGGGGGCTGGCGAAAGTTTTCGGACATTCCCGCTTCACTATTCCTAATGACTCTTCTCCAGCGTTGAGATCTCCACCAACCGCTCGCTAATCGACCCCAGCCGTCTCGTCCACCCCCACATATGCTCTCTCAGAAGGAGAGAAATGCTGTTGCCTATGCCAAGAGAACCAGCGACATGCAGCCTGCTCAGACCTACCTATTGCAGGCCTCTCCCACCCACCAAACAATCCTGCCGCGTCCGGGGAGTCAATGGACACTCTCAATGATATGGATGTTAGCAATTGGACTATCTCCTGATGTGGATCATGTGTACATGCTCACGCAGAATGCCAAATGCGGGGTAATAAAAAGAGTCAATGCTTGAAGTATAAAGGTTCGCTGTTAGCTGCTTCTCATCCTCCCCCCTACCTTGATCGAAAACACAGCTCAAAACACGCTCAACCAATCGTATAGCAAACCAAACCAAAACAAACCAGGTGTGGTCTCTATTTAATCAGAATGCTTATACCCTTCCTCTTGCTAGGATGTGCACGAAAACTGTTTCCTTGAAAAAGTTCTCATGTGGTGATGAGAAAGAAGAAACTGTTAATTTTGAACCCTGCGGCGATATGACCAAGGAAGGCCATGAAATCAAAGAGATTACCTTGGGGTCTAAAAGGGTTGGGAACAAATGTGGAGAATTTGGCTGCAGGAACCCTTAGTACACTCTCTGGGACCGATTGTTCACTAGTCGTCACTCTTCTTTAAATCTTATCATCGTGCTGTTGTCGCATCATCCTGCCCTCCCACAACTTATTGAGCAACTACGCGATTTCTTTCGGTGATAAGGCTGCGCTTAGTTAGTTACCTAATACGGTAGCCGAAACAAGCCAAGTCCCATTTTCATCCAAACAGAGGCCGTCGCATCTGAATCGACCTGTCATGCTTCCTATTCTCACACATCGAGTATCCCATGGTCGCATAATGCAGCGTCTTCCGTACCTTGGCAGCACTTCAAACTTCTTTCGCGCTGGTGATGGAGTGGTGATAAAGTCACCGATGAAAATTTGGGAAGGGAATGATAATCGTTACTACTTGGAGGCCAAAAACGCCGAAGCCATTGATATTGAGCGAAAGATTTTAGAGAAACTGGGGCACCATCCTAGAATCGTTCCGTTTGTGGTCCCTCGAATTACCTTTCACCGAAGCATGCTAATAATTCGACAGATACTTGGGACCGTATGAAAGCAACTCTATCCAGCTGCGCGAAGCCACCAATGGGACTCTGCATGCGTATCTGGAGAGACATAATTCAGTAATCGAGAAGTCCCTTCGCTACAGATGGTGCATTGAGATGGCCGAAGGCGTTGCGTATATACACTCGAGGGGCGTTATACATTCAGACATGAGACTAGATAACGTCCTAGTGAATAAAACACTAAGCCTCTGGCTCTGCGATTTTGGCGGATCAAAATGCGATGCGCTGGGATTGAATGGTGGACACCTTCCGGACGACCCGTTCTTTGACCCACGACTAGGTTTTGTCTCCACACCAGCAACCGATATCTTCAGCCTAGGCACCATGTTGTTCGTTATTCTTACGGGCTGCCTTCCCTTTGGAACCGGCCTCAATGGGGAGCCGTTCGCTAACAGGCGGTTTTATGAGGAATATGTTAACGAACGTTTCCAGGCGGGAGAGTTTCCGGTTGTTACTGGGTTGATCGGTTGGGATGTGATTTGGAGATGCTGGCACCACGAGGATCAGTTGGGCTTCAAAACGGTGGCAGACGTGGCATCAGCCTTAAAGTCTGAATTGCAAGCAGGGAGCGCTGCGGAGTGTGGGGAAAGACATTCCTAAATTAGCTGATACATCAGAGGACTGTCCGCCTTACGTAGGTAGTGTGTGCTTGTCAATGTTGTGTCTTCGGGCGATGATGATCTTGGTACTGGACGGTCCAGCTTTACTAGATTAGCCGCCGCTCGATGTAACCGGAAACCGAAAACGTTCAGTTTAACTCTGGACCTTCACGATAAGTAACATGAGACTGGTTAGTCGCGTGATAATAATCGGCTCGGCCGGTTCCGCGAGAAAACTCCTAACTGCTCGAATTATTCTACAGTACAGCTGGTCTTACTGGAGCTACCTAAGGTGAATTACCTACTTGATATTCTATCCATAGCTGACATGTCGCTACGTAAATTATAGCTTTACTCTCGTGTCCTACGCTTAACTACTCGAGCCTATACGTTGATCGCTCCTGTCACTCGAGCTGCGCAGAAACAGGCAACTTACCGGTATCTAGAACATTACACGTCATATGTCTCTTGATATACACACACCCTATATCGAGCCTCTCCGAACCATACCGGCACACGACGCAGCTACGAGCCTAGCTTATCGTTCCGATGCCCGAGGTAGGATCTACTTTGATGCCCTTACGATAAATTCTTACGCGGAGAGACCTAGGCCGAACAAACTAACAACGGCAACTATGAATTCGTCGTGTACTATACTTTCGACGCGGTCAACTACGATAGGTATATGTCTTGGACAGCAGGATCTGGATCTGGACGTATCGGCGTAGGTACAACTACCGTGAAGACGGATACAGCTAAAATGGGTGTGCTTCTTCCTGGTGGGTACTAATGGTGCTCGACATTACGCACAGGCTGCTCATATTCCTAGCGTTCCTTGATACTCTGGAGAAGGGCGTGTCGCTGGCGTTGCCTTTCCTGGTGGTCTTGCGGTTCAGCTCTTGGTACTTCGGATGTTTGGTACCGTGCGTACGTTTAAGTTTTTCTCGTCGCTCGAGTAAGGAAAGAACTTTCGGATGTTCGTTCACTGATGCAGATTGTTCTGGGGTGAGCCGTCGTGGCCGACGACGATCGATCGAGCGACTCATCGTACAAGCTGCTCGCATCAGCGCGTCCTGTGGCTGGAGG
Source organism: Ophiosphaerella herpotricha (assembly GCA_028458525.1). Classification (NCBI taxonomy): domain Eukaryota; kingdom Fungi; phylum Ascomycota; class Dothideomycetes; order Pleosporales; family Phaeosphaeriaceae; genus Ophiosphaerella; species Ophiosphaerella herpotricha. The sequence goes on from JALNQK010000396.1 coordinate 6,796, forward strand.
CCTTGCACAACAGCCTGCGTGTCGACTGTGACGCGTCGCGACAGGTGGTGCTTCAAGAACGTCCCTATACTGGCGTGCCCCATCATTAGGTTCTGCATCGCCTCGCTGACATTGCCTATGTGCCAATCAGTTCAGTGTCTCCCCAAGAAAAGTTCGTGCAGCTCACCATTCTCATTGAATGCTTTTCCTCCCCCATACCCCAGCGAACACGGTCGGGTAACCTCCGCGAATCCAGTAATCTGCCCCAGTGATCTGATCCATGATAACAAAGTCGAGTAGGGAAGAGGCGCTATGCCTGAAATAGTCCACCCATTTAGGGTTTTCACGGCTTTTCGAAACACAAGGCACGTTACTTGATTTCTGGTTAAGGTGTAACCGTAATTCATTACGGCCAGGCGCGATATGGAGCTTACTTAGTTCATTTAAGGATGTTAGATTCTACGCAGCGAATGCACCGTCATGAAAAAGAACTCCGAGTAGAAAGACGTGAGGACTAAAGACAAGAGTTTCGTCAATGATAACTTCAGGAAGAGGGAACGTATTCCTTACAACGTATTAGTTTCCTGCGTATATTCTAAGTAAATCGTAAAGGGGACATACATGTCTTTAATCCCAAGGGACTCCTTGGTAAACTCAAAGGTGAACTCGAGTAACACCCGATGAGGCTCTCCCTCTGGGTCCCGGAGAAGCGTCACCTGGATATGTCGATCGCGACTATGCTTGTAACTGTAAGCACTGCTCCATACTCATTATTTCAGTAGAAAAATTTACTCCTACACTGGATATTGAGATTACTGACCAACTATCGCGCAGGGGTCGGAGAAGTACTATCGATGGCGATCCCGCACAAGCACGCCTCCATATTTCTGCGAGCTGGATACGTGCCCGTGGATGGAGCGGAGGTTGATGAGGCCAAGAGCGAGATGCCCAAAGCGTACGTTCGTCAATATGGAAATCTTTCCTTCACCCGAGTCCTTGATTCTGGCCACACAATCAATACAGTTATACCCTCCATCGGATTCAAAATCTTCAACAGAACTGTCTACAGTGTAGATGTTGCCTCTGGGCGCGTCAATCTGCGTGATGAGATGAACTATTCCACCTCAGGCCCGAATTCGACTTGGCACATCCAAAACCAGCTCCCGGCCGACGCTGATGTAGAAGAAGGCATGTGCTACGTACTGGACCTCTCTCACTGCTCTATCCGGCAACAGACTGTGTACTTGACTGGTCGAGCGAGAGTGAAGAACTACTGGGTTGTGGATTACGGTGATGGGACTTGTTGTGTAAACCCGGTAGAACCTTGTGAACCAACTCTTGGCGGCTGGCAACGGATCGAGGAGCACCTTGAGATCGCTTTTAGAAGCGGCGCTTGGCCGCTGACTTTGTCGAAAGTTGTTCTGATACCAGCTATGGGTTTAGTGCTCTTAGTAGCTATGTATACGCGAATGAGGAGGTCCTATCAACTACTTCTTAGGTAGAAATAATCTCGAAGTAATTTGCGTCCCGCCGTGCGAAGGAGATGAACAATACGTATTAACAAGGCGCTAGATGTGAGGGGCTGTGAAGGTATAGGGCAAGACAAAGTCCCGTACATTGTCCGAGTTCCCCATCTGTGGGTTTCCCGGTAGCTTCACTAATAGATAGCCACTGAAGCGGGCTAGGGCTAAGGGTCGCATCGCAGAGCCGCCCTGACATAAGCTATGAATAGCTATTCTAGCCTTGTCTCAATCTCACAGCACTTGAAGGTGACTAATCATGAGCTGGGAGATAGGCGAAATGCTAGTTGAGGCTTTCATTTGCCAATACATAGATCCTACAAACTATAAGAATGCAAGTGGAAGTGCAATGTCCATTGTAAAGAATTTTCGAACTGATTCTATAGAATCTAATACCCAAAGTAATCAAACCGAACAAATCTTGTTTGAATGAGCCCGCAGAAGTTCATTGAACTCTCCTAGGTAAGATTGAACTGCTTCCACGTTGGAGGGACTCGTCAGAAGCTCCCTGGTCTTCTGCAAATCCAGTTGCATATGTTCCTCACTGGTTGTACCATTCACAATCGACATCTTTTTCCCAAGCCCAAGTACAAGAATATAAAATGCCACTTCCTTTGGGACCTGGAATTGTTTGGAGAAGCGAGTGATCAAACCGGACGCGAGTAATTCACCGCATCCTTTTAGCACGGAAAATGCTTGATAGATGACTTCCTTCTGCTCGAGGAAACCTCGGAGTTCAAGGTCGTAATCATTTGCTACTTCAAAGCGGTTCTGAACTACCTCAGGCTTGATTGTCGCCGCCGCGAAAAGCTTTTCGAAGGCAGGAAGAGGAAAGTTCGAAACACCCAGAACACCAATGTGCCTTGGAACAAAAGACTCAAACACCTTCCAAGCAACGGGGTTGTCGTCATCATTATCGAACGGGACATGAAGCATCAGGATGTCAATAAAGTCGACCTTCAGGTTCTTCAATGACTGGGTGATTGACTCCTTGACCTGCGCCTCTAAAAGTTGGTCTGCTATTTAGGTGTGAATTTGGTCTCTATCTATAGCATCCCGATTAGGAGAGCGAGTACATAATGTTTCATGGTTATACATACAATAATATCCTCTCTCTTTAGCCCAGACTTAAACGCCTCCTGAAGAGCATCTCCGGTGGCAGACTCGTCATAGGCAGACGGATAATTTGCTGTGTCCAGGCCCTCAAACCCTATTTTCAAAGCCGACTCGGTGAGATCTCTAGTGCGCTTGTTTAGTCAGCAAATGCGTTTCCAGCGTCGAAACCAGCTTCGACACAGCCATCCCACACACTTCGAGATGCGGTCCAGCACACAGTGATACCTACTTTGTAACCTAGAGACATACCATCACGTCGCCCTTAAGCGCCGGAATCCGCCGTTATCCCCTCCGCTGACCGAAGGAAAGACATAATCAAGCCCACCACGTCCTCATGCTTCTCGTGCCCACCAGCGCCGATCCCTCGACCAAACAAGCAGCCGAGATCTAGTCTTAGCTTGTTGAAGGGAAATACGATAAGATAGGAGGGGTATAAGATAGAGTGTGGCGACTATGGAAATTGAAGCCTACGCTTCGGCAGGTGAGTTGAGCGTCACTAGCAGAACGCCATCGTTGCAAGCACATACAAAGGTGGAAAGGCTCTGCATGTTTGCATGATACAGCTGTTGTACGGTCAAATAACGAACGGTTCCTTATATGAGCACTGCAATCTTTAGTGTCGTAGAGATGTGTCAGTTTGACGTCTGAGGGTTATGAGGAGTTTTGGATCGTTTATGTTCATGAGGGATGAGCACTAGCAGAGCTGTGATGGTGGCATGCTTGGCACTATGCTATCTAGGGCTGCAGCCACCGGAAACGATCCTTATATCTCTTCGCAATGCATCCATTCCATACGATCATGGCAAGAGTACAGTAGTAGCGGGTCGGCCGTCCTCCCTGCTAGAGCGTCTACGAGGTGTTCATGCACGCCTTGAGATGCACATATTCACTTTCTGCGACCGCTGCATGCAAGCCTACCACGCCACACTCTGGGCTGTGCAATCAGCCGCACCCCACTGCGACCTCAGCCTGATCCATATTCTCCTTACAAAATGCAAACAGCAGCTTTGCGCTGTCGCGCTTTTGGAGGTAATTCTTTGGTATAACTCATTATTCTCATGCTCCAGCGTACTCGCTAATCTGAAAGCTAGGTCCGATGCAAATAGACGACCGAGTTGCTGTACTCGTCCTTCCAGCTACGCTACCGCAATCGAGCCCGATCAAAGACCTACACCTCCCGCTTTACTCTACCCAGCTCTGTGCAAAACGATGCGTCTTTTACAACGCAATAACACTGGCGAGTATAGCCTCACTAGGGCTTTCGCTAGCGACGAGGCAATTCCTCCCTATGCGATCCTTTCGCATACATGGGGAGCGGAACCTGAGGAGGTTACCTTGGATGACCTAACCAACGGCACTGGCAGGGATAAGCCTGGCTATGAGAAGATTCGGTTCTGTGGAGAACAGGCTGGACGAGACGGCTTGCACTACTTCTGGATTGACACTTGCTGCATTAATAAGGCAAACAAGGCCGAACTCTCGCACGCTATCAACTCCATGTTTCGCTGGTACCGCAACGCGACTCGATGCTACGTCTATTTACCGGATGTCTCTACCTATCTTTTTAACACCGACGGAGAGTCCGATCCGCAGCTGTGGGAATTGGAGTTCCGGAAAAGCAAGTGGTTTACTCGGGGCTGGACACTCCAAGAGCTTCTTGCCCCCAGTTCAGTCGAATTCTTCTCCCGGGAAGGCAAGCGACTTGGTAATAAATATTCTCTAATACAACGCATTCACGAGATAACAGTTATTCCTAAGTTAGCGCTCCAAGGAACACATTTATCTCAGTTTAGTATTAATGAGCGATTATCGTGGATAGAACACCGCCAGACCAAACTTCAAGAAGATAAGGCGTACTCATTACTAGGGATTTTTGACGTCTATATACCCCCTATCTATGGCGAAGGGACAGCAAGCGCGTTCAAGCGGCTCCGGGAGGAAATCGGCAAGCTAGAGCAATGTATGCAGGACTTACGCCTTACTGATCCCCGGGATGACAAGAAGCGCATTGAAGACACCAAGGGTGGCTTGCTAAAGGACTCGTACTACTGGATCCTTGAAAACTCTAACTTCCGCCAATGGCGCAACGACCAGCAAAGCCGACTGTTGTGGATTAAGGGCGATCCGGGAAAGGGTAAGACAATGCTACTCTGCGGCATTGTCAATGAGCTGAACAAATCAATGGCCAAGATAGATCTTCTGTCGTACTTCTTCTGCCAGGCCACAGACTCGCGTATCAACAGCGCCACGGCCGTGCTGCGAGGTCTGCTGTACATGCTTGTTAATCAGCAGCCATCGCTCGTCTCGCATATACAGAAGAAGCACGACCACGCAGGTAAAGCACTCTTTAAGGATGCGAATGCCTGGGTTGCCTTGTCCGAGATCTTTACAAACATCCTGCACGACCCTGCATTGAACAACACGTACCTAATTATCGATGCGCTCGACGAATGCGTGGTAGACTTGCCAAAACTACTAGACTTTATCGTCCAGAAGTCTGTATCTCAACGTGTGAAGTGGGTCGTCTCTAGCCGCAACTGGCCTGACATCGAGGAACGTCTAGAGAAGGCGGGGCATAAGGTAAGGTTGTGCCTCGAGCTGAACGCAGAGTCCATTTCTGCGGCTGTTAGCAAATACATCCGATATAAAGTGTTTGAGCTCGCGGCAGACAAGAAGTACGACGACAAAACGAGAGATGGCGTGTTGGACCATCTATCCGCAAATGCGAATAACACCTTTCTCTGGGTGGCTTTAGTCTGCCAAAATCTTAAGGAGACTCCACGATGGAAGAAGCCCCTCGAAAGGCTGAACGCATTCCCACCTAGACTTGATTCTCTTTACGAGCGAATGATGAAGCAAATATGCAATTCAGAAGAAGCTAATCTCTGCAAGCTCATACTAGCCACGATCGCGATCGTATACCGACCTGTCACACTTAAAGAGCTAACATCTCTTGTCGAGATGCCTGAGGACATGGCTGATAACCCCGATTCGTTACGAGACATTATTAGCGTATGTGGTTCTTTCCTTACAATTCGAGGAGATACTATCTACTTTGTGCATCAATCCGCAAAGGACTTTCTATTCACTAAGGCCTTTGACGAACTCTTCCCATCTGGAACGGAGAAGGCCCACTACAAAATCTTCTCGAGATCTCTTCAGGTCATGTCCAGGACGCTACGACGAGACATATACAGCCTACATGCGTCAGGATATCCTATCGAGCGGGTTAAACATCCAGACCCAGATCCATTAGCAGCGTCACGCTACTCGTGTATCTACTGGGTCGATCACCTCTGTGACTGGAGTCCCAACTTGCATGCAAATTATAGGGCCGACCTGCAGGATGGAGGCTCTGTCGACAGCTTTATAAGAGAAAAGTACCTTTACTGGCTTGAGGCTCTTAGCCTTTGCAAGAGTATGTCGGAAGGAATAGTTTCAATAGCGAAACTCGAGGCTTTAATCCAGGTAAAGGCTAATGAGAGCCCCCGTCTGCACGAGTTTATCTACGACGCAAACCGATTTGCTTTATATAATCGATCAGCAATTGAAGAGGCTCCTCTCCAAATATATTGCTCTGCTCTTGTCTTCGCGCCGACAACGAGTATAATTCGTAAACAGTTCCGAGACCAGATTCCGGACTGGATCTGTAGGCTGCCAAGAGTGGAAGAAGAATGGAGCGGTTTGCGGCAGACGCTCGAGGGCCATTCAGGTACGGTCTGGGATGTGGCATTCTCGCCGGACGGCAAGCTGGTGGCGTCTGCATCTGATGACAAGACGGTCAGGCTGTGGGACTCGGCCACTGGAGCGGCGCGGCAGACGCTCGAGGGCCATTCAGATTATGTCTGGGCTGTGGCATTCTCGCCAGACGGCAAGCTGGTAGCGTCTGCATCTTTCGACAAGACGGTCAGGCTATGGGACTCGGCCACTGGAGCGGTGCGGCAGACGCTCGAGGGCTATTCATCTTTGGTCTTGACTGTGGCATTCTCGCCGGACGGCAAGCTGGTGGCGTCTGCATCCGACAAGACGGTCAGGCTGTGGGACTCGGCCACTGGAGCGGTGCGGCGGGCGCTCGAAGGCCATTCATCTTTGGTCAGGGCTGTGGCATTCTCGCCGGACGGCAAGCTGGTGGCGTCTGCATCTTCCGACGAGACGGTCAGGCTGTGGGACTCAGCCACCGGAGCGGTGCGGCAGACGCTTGAGGGCCATTCATCTTCGGTCAGGGCTGTGGCATTCTCGCCGGACGGCAAGCTGGTGGCGTCTGCATCTTTCGACAAGACGGTCAGGCTGTGGGACTCGGCCACTGGAGCGGTGCGGCGGGCGCTCGAGGGCCATTCATCTTATGTCTGGGATGTGGCATTCTCGCCGGACGGTAAGCTGGTGGCGTCTGCATCTGATGACAAGACGGTCAGGCTATGGGACTTGGCCACTGGAGCGGTGCGGCAGACGCTCGAGGGCCATTCATCTTCGGTCGAGGCTGTAGCATTCTCGCCGGACGGCAAGCTGGTGGCGTCTGCGTCTTCCGACAAGACGGTCAGGCTGTGGGACTCGGCCACTAGAGCGGCGCGGCGGGCGCTTGAGGGCCATTCATCTTCGGTCGAGGCTGTAGCATTCTCGCCGGACGGCAAGCTGGTAGCGTCTGCATCTTCCAAGACGGTCAGGCTGTGGGACTTGGCCACCGGAGCGGTGTGGCGGGCGCTTGAGGGCCATTCATCTTATGTCTGGGATGTGGCATTCTCGCCGGACGGTAAGCTGGTGGCGTCTGCATCTGACGAGACGGTCAGGCTATGGGACTTGGCCACTGGAGCGGTGCGGCAGACGCTTGAGGGCCATTCAGATTATGTCAGGGCTGTGGCATTCTCGCCGGACGGCAAGCTGGTGGCGTCTGCATCTTCCGACAAGACGGTTAGGCTGTGGGACTCGGCCACTGGAGCGGTGCGGCGGGCGCTCGAGGGCCATTCATCTTCGGTCTGGGCTGTGGCATTCTCGCCGGATGGCAAGCTGGTAGCGTCTGCATCTTTCGACGAGACGGTCAGGCTGTGGGACTCAGCCACTGGAGCGGCGCGGCAGCCGCTCGAGGGCCATTCATCTTATGTCGGGGCTGTGGCATTCTCGCCGGACGGCAAGCTGGTGGCGTCTGCATCTTACGAGACGGTCAGGCTATGGGACTCGGCCACTGGAGCGGTGCGGCAGACGCTTGAGGGCCATTCATCTTATGTCAGGGCTGTAGCATTCTCGCCGGACGGCAAGCTGGTAGCGTCTGCATCTGACGAGACGGTCAGGCTGTGGGACTCGGCCACTGGAGCAGTGCGGCAGGCGCTCGAAGGCCATTCATCTTGTGTCGGGGCTGTGGCGTTCTCGCCGGACGGCAAGCTGGTGGCGTCTGCATCTTTCGACGAGACGGTTAGGCTGTGGGACTCGGCTACTGGAGCGGTGCGGCAGATATTCGGGGCGAATGCCGTGGCTTCGGGTGACAGGAGCAAGGATCATTCAGAATACTCTATGGATGGGTCGGGGCGTTGGATAACTCGCAAGGACCTAAGGGTCTTGTACCTTCCCGTTGACTATAGGCCAGGTTATGTTGAGAGGGATGGTTGTACTGGAGTAATTGCATCTCCTAATGGTCTGGTTACGATTATTGCCTTCCGCTCAGATAGGTAACCATTCTCTCTCACATATTATTACTTTCTAAATCTCTATTTCATAGAGGGGCCAGGGGGGGCAGAGATATATATACTGCTCAAAGTAGTTTGCTACCGTTGCCACTAGTTATTCTATTGCCTTCTAAATGGAACCAAGATTTGAAATCCAACATTCCATTTCGGTAAGAGCAAATGGAAGGAAATAGAACAGAGTAAAACCGGTTAGAACTCTAGAGACGTAGTTACTATATCATCTCGCGAAGCTCTTGCAACGTGGCGGTTAGAGGCTATAGAACTTAGCGAGCAGAATACCTCCTAGCAAGAAATAGGCGTGGCAAGCAGATAATCTCTAAAGCGGCAGGCCAGATGTAGCACAAAAACAGCATAGCCAAAGTACGGCAGTTCGCTTAGAAATTATTGTGAGGTGCCTATGTGAGATGGTACTTCGAGTTGCTACCGCTAGCAGGGAGGATGGTCAGCCAGCACCGGCTATGACCTTGCCATGATCGTCTGGGATGGATAACATTGCGAAGAGATATAAGGATCATTTCCAGTGACAGAAGACGGCATGCAGCCCTAGATAGCGTAGTGCCTTGCCAAGCATAGCTACTATCACAGCTCTGCTGCCTCTGCCAGTACTCACTCCTCAAACATGAACGATGCAAAACTCTTCATGACCCTCAGAGGTCAAACTGAAGCACATCTCTACAATCCTAAAGATTGCAGTGCTCATATAAGGAGCCGTTGGTTGTTTGACCATACGACAGATGTGTCACCAAAATATGTCGAACCTTTCCACGTTTGTATGTGCTTGCAACGATAGGGTTCTATCAGCCCACCTGCCGAAGCGCAGGCTTCAATTTTCAGGGGCCGCCGCACTCTATCTTATTGTGTTCCCCTACAACGAGCCGAAACTAGATCTCGGCTGCTGGTCTAGGAATCGGCAATGGTGGACGCGAGAAGCATGAGGACATGGTGGACTTGATCAGGTCATTCATTCAGTCAGCGGAGGGAACATCGGCGGATTTCGGCGCTCGAGGGCGACGCGATGGCATGTTTTCACATTACCAAAGTAGGTATCGCTGCGCGTTAGACAGTATCTCGAAGTTATGGGATGGCTGTGTCTGGTTTTGACGCTGACACATGTTAGCTGACTAACGTGTCTGTGCGCGTGACGAGCCAGTTCGCGTGACGAGCCACCCTCACCAAAGTCGCGACCTCAAAGATAAGGCTGCAGAGCCACACACAATAGCTATTATTATGAAATTTTGTAGTCGAGTAGTAACTAGA
>JALNQK010000397.1:0-16311 GCA_028458525.1 Ophiosphaerella herpotricha
GGGGGGGGGGGGGGGGGGGGGGGGGGGGGGGGGGGGGGGGGGGGGGGGGGGGGGGGGGGGGGGGGGGGGGGGGGAGGAGGAGGAGGAGGAGGGGGAGGAGGAAGAGGCGGACAATGTGATTGTGGAGGGCGGGGAGGCGGCGGCGGTTTTCGAGGTGATAGAGGGCCGCTTAGCGGTAGCTAACAAGACACCCTTGTCTTCTCGTAAGATAGAGCCTCATAGCAAGGTTGTAGTTGTACAACATGTTTATAGCAACTCTTGGGGCTAAGGTCTAAAAGTCGCGGAAGTCAAAGGCGCCAGCGGCAAAGAAGCTGCTTAACCTTAGTAGCATGAAGCTGACCGAAAGCGGAATTGGCACCGCACCAAGGCGACCTTGCAACTGACTTCCGGTCTACTTTTGTCTCTAAAACTAAATTTCCACATGACACGACCATTGTCGAGGTCTAGTATCATACCGAAGGTGAAGACGAGCCGGCGGCCGGAGCCACTACATAGTAAAATCCACAAGTCTCGGCCGACCTTCTGGAGATAAGCAGGAGTTGACACAAGCTCTAAATATCTTTCTGAACCACTACACCAAGTCCGCAAACAACCTTGCCACGATTGGATCGACACAGCTTTTCCCTGGTTCAAAACGCAGCAAGTGGATATCTCCCCGAGAAGCGTGGCGAAATGACTCCCCGAGTCAAGACTATCCTTGGACTCGCTAGAAGGAATGATGGATACCGAATGGCCCACCCCGATAGCATGGGGTAGGCGCTCAAAGATGTCGGCACCATCGGGGCTCCGCCACGGCGTTTGCAGCGGGAACTAGCTAAGCGAGCGCCCGCGGTTCGAGTAACAGAATGTCCGTTGGGGTGTTGTCAGAAGTGCTCGTCGCAGTTGCTCGTTGAATATTTTGCCGCCCGTAATTCGGATGTCTCCGGTCCTCCATGGCATTCTCAGAAGTAGCGGCGAATCCATCAGCCCATGGTTCTCTTTCCTCGGCTGATGGAGACGCTAAGTCGGAGACGGAGCACTACACGCGCGTGTCTGCACAGCTCGACATTACTGTACCCCACGACGTGAAGCATGTCACTCCTTGCTGCCTCGGCTACTGTTCACCGAGCCTCCGCCTCGAATAAGAAGTACTAGCTTGCTCGCTGTTACGTTGAATTCAACCTGCTTAGACTCCTCTAAGTCTTAGCGCAAGCGATCGGAGCTCGCTCTTGCGTTAAGATTGAGAGACTGCTAGAAGGAAACTTTAGCAAAGTTTTCCTGATTACTATAGACGACAGCCGGGAATTAATTGCTAAAATCCTAAGCCTGAATGCTAGACAGCTACACTTTACGACAGCTAGCAAAGCCGCTACTATAGACTATGTATAGGCTCCTTGATCTATCGATCTATTCTTTATAACAATTGCTGACGTAAAGTTACATTGTAGGTTCGAAATATCCTTGATATTCCAGCGCCCCAGGTATATAGTTAGAGCTCCTCGACAGACAATCCTATTAGAGCAGAGTACATCCTAATAGAACGCAGCAGAGGGGTAGAATTAAGTAAGATTTAGCACAAAATACCTTAGGAAGAAAGGCTTAAGGTTATTAGGGCCTTAGTTAGGTACAAGAAAGCCTTTATCTCTACTAATTTTCTTATGTATAGGAGCTTGTATTATGCAAAGGACCTACCTAGCCTAAGCCTTAATTAATTTCTTGATTCTATTAACCTAATAGAAAAGGTAGAAGCCTTTATAGTTAGTCTAAAAACTAATAAAGTATTCTTTAACTAAGGAAGAGACTCTATTAAAGTAAATTAAGGGCCTTGTAGGTTCTCTTACCTTTACTATTATACTATTTGCAAGCTAATTAACGTATTCTACTAACAAAACCAACAACCTAACAAAACCAACACTTTTTCTTAGTACTACAAATACTACCTCTTTACTACTATATCTTAATAACAATAAAAAAATACTACTACATATAAAAGTAGAGTAGAGCTTACCCTTTAAGCTTTATCTTTAGGCTAATTCTAAAGCTAGCAACGCGCTACTAAAGTATTTAACGTTAATTATTATTACCTCTCTAACTAACTTAAAGGAATTGCACCTTAAGCTACTATATACGCTAATAACTAGAAACTTACTCTTAATAAGGAGTAAATAATTGTTAACTATATCCTTAACCTTAACTAACAAGGATTTACCCCCTAGCTCTATAAGGTAGCTAATATAGCTAATAAAGTACTAGCTTAGTAGAGTAGTAAGCCTATAAGTAAGAACTAGCTTATACGCTTTATAACGCGTTTAGAAGAGCTTAAGATAGTATTTAACTAAGTAAAGGATTGCTAGAGAATACTCTAAGAAGATCCTAAAGTTATTAGTATATAGTTTAAGCTCGTAGAGGAGACTAAGGCCTAGTATAGAGTAGTAGATAAGGACGTCTATAACTTTAATAAGACTAGCTTCTAAATAAGAGTAATTAGGTCTATAAAGGTTATTATAGGCTTAGAAAAGTATAAATAACCTACTCTTACTTAGAGTAGTAATTGTAAGTAGGCTATAGTTATCTAGGGTATCTACGTAGTAGAGTACACTATCCTACTATTTATTATCTACAAAGGGTATATCTATATCTCTACTTAGTATAAAGAGATAAGTATACTACTAGACTAGAAGCTCTTAGTCTTAGAGAATAGCTAGACAATAAATATACTTAGCCTAGAGTAGTTAAAGTACTTTAACGTATATACAAAGGCGTACTAGGTAGGAGTATACTAGCTACTTATTTTAGATAGCTATAAGAGCTACCTTAACTAGTAGTTTAAGGACTACTACTTTAAAAATAAGATCCTTACCCTCTATATACCTACCTATTTATTATATATCCTCTAGCTACTTAATATAGTATACTTCTTACTATTAAAGCATAAGTACTCTAATTAGGTATAGGGCTTAGTATAGAAACATATCTTCTATATTAATAAGGAAGGCTTCTTCTCTACTTTTAGAGATATATTTTTTAATATATTTATAGAAGAGAACTATAAGAAGGCCTTTAAGGCTTTAGAACTTGTCCTTCTAGATACGTAGAGAGTACTAGATTACCTTAACGTACGTATTTATACTCTACTAGGACTCCTACTACTAGAGATACTATAGTAGTTAAAGACTCTAAGTAATATACTTAAATTTAGGTTTTAATTAAAGCTTGTAAAGGACTCCTTTATATAGTTACTAGTTACTATATAGGCTAGCTTCTCTTAGCTTATTAAAGGTACTAAAGTAATACTATACTAAAACACCCTTCTCTAGGCTTGTATATATAAGCTTAAAGAGTAAATAGATAAGCTAACTTAGTAGAAAACTTATAAAAGAAAGCAAATTTAGTATAGTAGTATAATAGAGTATAGAATAGTAGTAACGCAGGTAGCTATAGAGGGGTTAGGGAGTACGTAGAAAGAGAAAAAGGCTTGTAGTAGGAGTACTTAAAAATAGGTACAACTAGGTTAACAGCGCTATAGGAACTACAAGAAGATAGGGTATAACGCGCGAACATGTTAGGAAGGTAAAGAAGATACTTCTAAATTAGATAGTAGTATTATAGTAGTAAGGAGTACTAGGTAGAGTTTATTATTAACCTCTAAAGAGGTAGTATTTATAGTACTAAGAAAAAGTATTAGTTTTATTAGGTTATTGGTTTCGTTAGTAGAATACGTTAGATAATAAGGCCTTTAATTAATAAATTTTTCTATTCCTGCGCTGCCTAAGAGCTAGCGTGTATTAATAAGTTCTTGTCCAATAAGTTCTTATAGTACCCTAGTTAGTAAGGGCTGTTTAGCGGTCCTAACCAATACTATTAAACTAAAGTATTAAAGGTTAGAGTTCTCTAGGATTATCTAAAAGTTGCAACCTAGATTCTACCTAACAATATTAACCTATTAAAGCTAACTCTATAGTACTCTAATCTACGTAGCGACAATATCTTTGTTAACTCTTCCTAATTAACAAAAATCCTTAATATTATTAACTAGTAAGCAATTAATATTTCCCCGCTCTTCCTCTAAGTACGCTATCCTTTGCTTATTAAGTTTGAAGGGCTAATACTAGAAGGCGTTGAGCCTATAACACTACCCGATAATTTTGATAATATAGGCTAGATAGAACAATACAAAGCTAAGAACCTCTAGGCTGCTTAGTCTCTCTATAAGTAGGACCGGATAGGGGAGATAGATACTGACACCAACTCGTTATGTAGCTACTCTACGCAAATATTCAACTTATCTCACCGACTGCGGGTCGCCACCTGCCCCCTACTTCTACGTGCATCCTACGATGCTACAATACCGTGCCCTCTTTGCTTCACTCCTGGGGATAGGATGCAGCAGCAATCCCTTAAGGCGAGTTGGAGCAAAGGCGTTGAGCTAATGCATGATATTCTGACCGAGATTGGCGTATACTAGGGCTGGGACGGTTAGGTCAATTATAGTAACTACTCCGTATATAAGGAGCGGTTTGCCCGATGTTGCGAGAACTTTCTTAATCGCTATGCGAAAACCGAAGAGGAGAGAGGTTAATGGATCCAAGCCTGGCCGTTTAAAGATAAAACGCATCTACTAACCTGTTTGTATATAGATGTATTATTAGTGAAAAGCCTTTTAGAGTAGGTTGCGCCAAGCGACTATCTTAACGCCTAGGTACCTTTAACGTTGCTTGTTTCTTCCTATATTTAGATGGATCGTTTTGCTACACGAAGTACAGCATTATCGCAGCGCATTAACTAGATAGCGTTGACTACAGCGGACTATTACGTGCTAGAGGTCGGAAACTAAAATCCTAAAACCCACACATAAAAACTAAAACCTAAACCCAATATATTATTTAATACGCAGTTAGTACAGCGTTATACAAGTAACGTTACTTGTAAAATAAAAGTTATATACTATATTATATATATTAATATATTATATTACGTGTTGTATAAATAAAAAAAATGCTACTCTACGTCTAGAATCTCTGCTACACAGAACCTGCCTGTACTAAGTAGTTATAACCTAGACTATTACTAACTATTACTAAGATACCTTACTATAGTAAGTATTATAATAATACGAAACACTATATACTAAGAGATAATAGGAAAGGGTAGAAGACCTTATACTAATATTAGCCTATATAAAGACAACCTAAGGGCTTTATTTAAAGAAGGCCTTACCTTTAAATAATTAAAGGAGTAGTTATACAAGGAGTACCAAGTTAAGTATAGTATAACTCTTCTAAAAGAGTAATTTAGGGAATAGAATATCTACTAACGTATAACTCCTAATATTAAGTAATAACTTAAGAACTGTATTACTATACTCTTCTACTAGATAAACCTAGACAATAACAAAATTATTTAAATACTTAAGTTAGAGGGTTATAATATAGTTATAAAGGCAATAGTTATCTACTTAAGATTCTTACTAGAGTTAAAGTAGTATATTAGGGATAAGGATAGATAAGATATTACTAATATACTAGTATATAGTATTATTAAAGATAAGCTTAAGAAGGGTATTATTAATAGATATAGGAAGCAAATACTCTAAGTCTACTTTAAATAATAGTATTTATTCTTCTTACGTAATTAACTTTTTGCAGCGTATTGTAAGCTTAACCTAGATATAGTAGCTTAGCGCTAGAACAACTACTAGTAGAGACAAGGTAAGTATATTGTACTAGGCCTAAATTAGGTATAGTTAATTAATAGGTATAAAAAGCTAAAGCCCTATAGTATTTAGATATATACCTATATTAATACCTACTCTAGGTATATTGTATAGGTATATATTAGAGTATTAGCTAGGATATCCCTTAGCGTACTCTATTAATACCTACACCTTATAGGAGAGACTAGTATTTATCCTTAATTCCTTTACTTTAATTATAGTAGTAAGACTAGCTAAGTTTTATATATATATTATATACTATCTTAATCTTATTAACTAGAGACTATATAAGATAATTGTTATATATTTAGTATAAGTACTACAAACTAATAAATTAAGTTATAGTAGTACTAGTTATTAAAAGGGCTACTTTTCTAGTAGAGGGTAAGTTGTCTATTGTTAGACTATTATAGTACTATTACCTAACTATTAACCTTAGTTATATTTCTATAACCTATAGACTAACTATTACTTTTTAAGGAATTACCTAGCTAATATAATAGTATTAATTACTATTTATCTCCTAATAATACGTTAAGAGATAAAATTATTTATATTTATATAGAACTCTTATTGTATATAGAAGTAGAAAAATCGCCTAAATATTATTTCTAGTAAGCCTAATATACCCTATATATACCTACCTACTAGTATATTAGACTATAAATAGATCTTAGATATAGGCGAATATAGGCGAATAGTTTAAGAGACGCTACTATAGGATATAGATACTATACTACCTATCGATACTTAGGCCTAGTATAATATATAGCTAAGTAATATTAGATTTAACCCTTATATACACGATTTACTCCTATAGAAGAGCTATAATAGTCTATTTCAAGACTATTACTTTGTATTATAAGCCTGCGCAGCTTAGTATATTAATGCCTAATAGTTACCTATACTCTAGCTTCTTAAGTCTCTAACAAGTAGTTAGAATTTTAAGGTACGCTATTTTATTTAATTATACTAGATATATATACTAAGTAAACTAGATAGGTACTAGTACTAGAGCTATATAGCTTTTAAATAGATATAGTATATAATAGTAGTATAGGGCCTAATAGTATATAGGTAGATAAGTAGGTAGTAATTAGTAAGTAGTAATTCTAGTGCGTATACCTTAGGTATAGTACCTATAGCCTAGCTCTATAGTGCGAGTAAATATATTATAGAAGTAATAGTTAGTAATAGTTCTACTTTTAGCTTAGTTTATATAGCTACGCATACTTACAAAATTTAATAACTTTCTTCCTAGTAACTTTATCTTATTTCTTTAACTTATATTAGTACTCTACTATTAATTAATTATTACGTTTAATTAATATATTAGTACCTTCTAAATAGACTCTATTTTATAGCAAGAGTAGCCTATAACACAATAGGATAAATATACTAGTTAGCTATTTCTATACTCTATATAGAGCTAGGAACCTAGGCTAGAATAGTAGTAAACCGACTTAAATAAATATTAACGCTATCCCTAATTACAATTAACCTTCTTAGAGGGCAATAACTATACTAGTATCTTAAATACAACTAATGTATAAGGTTAACTAACTTACCTCTAGTACAAGTTCTGCTAATTAGGTACACGCTAAAGTCGAGGCTACTAAGTAGTAACTTAAGTTAATTAACGCCTATCCTTCTATATAGGCTTAATAAGTAAGTGCTACTAGTAGTTTATAGTCTACTACTACTACTTAGAGCGTCTTTACTAAGGTTACATTTAATGTTAGCGTACTTAAGTTTACTTAGGCTAGGGGTATAATTATTAAATATACAAATCTAGTTAGTATATATATTTAGTAGTTATAATAGTTTGTAATAGGCTAATACTTATAGGTAGTAACGTTAGTATATAGGTACTAGGTTTAGTTAAATTCTTATTACTCTACGAGTTTATAGATAACTTCTTACTATTAGAGTTTAATACAATACGCCTATAGAGTATAGCTAACCTCCCCTATAAATACGCTACTTAAGTTACTAGTATAATACCTTAATACTTTCCTAAGTTAGTATATTATTATACTTCTTTATATATACTATTAGATAAAATCCTATAGAAGGAGGCTAAAGATATATAGTAATTTATTATATACTACGATAAGTATATATTAGAAGAAGTAACTAGTTTAGAGTTAGTAACTCCTACACCAAAGAAGCCTAAATAACCTAAGCCTCTTGCTTAGTAAATAAAGATAAAACTAGAGCTGTAGATTAAGGCTAAGATATAGAGCCTTGTAAAGGTAAAGGGGAAGGCTAAGGTAGTACGTACGCCTAGTATTTTTAATAGAGGCGTAGATATAGTAGATCTTACTATTAAGACTATTATAGAGTCTATTATACGTAAGCGTAGTATCTTATAGGTTAAGTACCTATAGTTAACTTAGACTACACTAATATAAGTATTAGTAGAACTAGTTATACTAGTATAGGCTAACGTAAGCCCTATATATTCTATATTTATAGATCTATCGCCTATAAAGGATAGTTTGCTAAGGGCTACTTAGTACTAAACTTAAATAAATCTAAAGGCTAGGAAGATATTTAATAATTTGTAGGATATATTAATTAGTTATAAAGAGCCTACTATTTATATACAATAATATTAATACAATTAGTTTAGCGCAACCTTAATAACATAGGATATTAATATCTCGAGGCCTTGTTTCTAGCTTAAAGTTATTAAGTTAATTGCGCGTAAGCCCTTTATACACAAGTATCTAGTTAATTATTAGCTACGTTTTATTAGGATTAATCTTATTTGCCTTCTAAACCTAGTATATACTAGCGTAGATCCTATTAGTATTAATAACTATTATATTAACTATTACTCTATGCGCGTATATTAATAGTATAGAGTATTACTAGTAGTACTTCTCTAGTTCTATATATATAAGGCTCCTCCTCTCTTTATATATAAATAAGAGTCTAGCCTTACCTAATTAAAAAAAAGCTGCCTTAGCCTTACTAATATACGTATTATTTGCAGCGCGTACCTATATAATAAGGAGTTTTAAGGCCTTAGTCTTACGTAATTAGTTATAGTATCTATTATTCTTTTGTATATATTTATTAATAGACTTATAGTATTGTAAGTTTAAAGTAAGAGGTATAGTTTATAGCAACGTAGTAATTAGAATAGTAGTAATAACTATTAGATATATTAGTATATGTATATATATATCTGTAGCAAGTATTTAGATACTTTACTTCTAATAGAAGTTATTATATAATTAGTAATAGTAGTAATAGTTTGTAATAGTTATTAGAAGTACTAGATAAAGCTCTAGGCGTAGATACCTAGTAATTATTTTTATCTATACGTATAGCTATAATATTATGTAAGCGTTGTTATATAGACTATAAATACAATATTATACACTTAATAATAATATTTATATATATAATAAAGGACTATACTTATTTATATTTAGGTAAGATTTATAGATATAATTTATTCCGAATTTTCTATATATATATTATACGCATAGAAAATTAAACTATATCCTAGGTAGAGCCTTATATATAAAGACTATTACAGTAACTATTACTAATACTATTATTATAGCTTTCTATATCCTAGTCCCCTAAAGATAGCCTAGAAACATATTAATATACTATAGAGTAAGTATATTACCTAAGCGCTTATCTATAATTATCGTAATAAAGTATATTACTATATCCCTAGTAAACTTATCTAATAGGAATTTGCTAATAATACTAATAGAAGTAAGTAATAGTTAGGTAATAGTCTATTATTATATACCTATTATTAACTAAGATATAGTAATAATATAGCTTTAGGAGGGATACTAGTATTCTATCCTTAGCTAATTTAATATAGGAGTTTGTAAATTTACTCTAAAGTTAGTACGTATATATTGTAGCTATAATAATACGCTCTAGCCTAGTAAAGAGGCGCTAAAATAGGGGTATTAGAAGGCGCGAATATAGGTTATAATTAATAACTTTCTTTAGGTATTTTGCAAAACTATATATATAGTAGAGTATTATAGTCTATTAATATATAAGTATATATAATAGTCTGTATAATAGTATAATAGTATATACTTATATAGTTATCCCTAGATATAACGCCTTTTAGCTTATTATAGTAGTTACTAGTTGTTAGATGTAATACAGTACTAGTAATTGAGTAAACTACTAATTACATGTACAGTAGCTATTATAAGTATACAATGTAAAAATCAATATACAATAGAGCTTAAGATTAGGTATAAAAGGAACCTTTATAACGTTCCTAAATAGAATCAATACAATTAACTCTTTGTTTAATAACTTCAACTTTACTAGATTTAAGGACCTATCGAAATCTACCCAAAAATCTAACAATTAAGAGTCTTACTACCTAAACCGATACAAAAAGACCTTATTGACCTACAACCTTACGAAACGCAAAAAAGCTGCGATTAAAGCTAAGTTTCCTTAGTTTTAACTAGCAGCGAGCGAACGTACTAAGAATTGAACTCAGGACCTCTATAGTATAAACTACAACGCGTTACTACTACGCTATACGCTCGATAAATACGAACTTAAAGGATTTAAGAATAACGCGAGTTATCAACTAATATATATAAAAACTCAAGATAGCTAATATATTATAACGCAATCTAATAGTAACACTAAGAACTAATACCAACTATACAGCTTAGATAACTTAGCTACAAGCTAGATGCGTAGTATACAGAGTTTAGGATAAGATAAACCTAGACTTAACTACCTAGTTAATTTAAGAACTGGAAGAGGTAAGAGCCCTATTAATAGCTAACTACGCACTAGGTTCAAATATTGAGGTCGTAGCTAGACAGTCCGAACTATTAGCTAGAGGACTTAAAGTATTTAAAGAGGATCTTAAATACTATAAGGCTCTAGCCAAGTAATACTGTAGCGATCGACACTAGTACAAAAAGGAGTAGACTAGCGTCTAGTATATTGTAACCTTTATCTAATCCTTGGTCTCGCTATATCTACTGCGTACGTACTACTTGCTAGACTAGTCTCTACGTTAGTAGCTATTAAATTTAAAGCAAACTGTTAGTGTAGACGAGCGTATTAAGCAAGAGCGAGCACGTAACAGATATCTTAACTTACTTAAACCAGTAAGAAACGTGTTAAATTGGGATAAATAGCTAGCTAAGTATAACTATACTACTACTAAAGCTGAAACTTACAACGTTGTAGAGTTATTACAAATTAACGTAGTTACTAAAGATTTCTTAGTAGCTGTAAATAAAGTAGTACTAATATAGGCTACAAACTTTCAAGATAGTAGACAATTTATACCTAGTATAACCTAGAAGGAGATAATAAAACAATTCCAAGAGTATATAATAGTAATTTATCTTCTTAAATTAGGGAAAAATATAGCTACTTTTGTAGTTAATAACACCTTAGTATATCTTGCTAGTAGTAGTAAATCTACCTAGAGCAAGACTAGGGACGCCTCTCTTGCTAAAACTATACTACTCAATAACTAGGGTAGACCTCGTATACGTAGCAGTAATACTAACGTTAATTAACGTACTTCTAAGCGTCCTTATAAGTAAGAGACTAATATAGTAGATAGAGTATAATACCTTGCTTGCAGCAAACGCTATAAACTAAAGGATTGCTATTATATATACCTAGACTTAGCCCCTAAATAGTAGTAGCTAAATAAGACTCTAAAAGAGCTTATAGACTACAAGCGTATAAATAATACAACGTTTTAAGGGCTAATTAGAGTATAGACTAAACTACGTATAAAGTAATTATAGACTCTAATACCTAAAGTCTAAGATAACTAACTAGATAGCTAGAGAATCTCTAAAGCTACGTATACTGTAATAAATAACTGTGTTAAATACCTACTACGTAACTCGTTTATACTCGACTCTAGTACGACTTGCTATATTACAAATAACCTAAGCTATATATACAGCTTCTACTAACTATCTTAAAATAACTTTATATAGGCTAGCAATACAAAGATATAGGTTAAAGGGTACAGCTTAGTTAATCTATTATTAAAGTATTAATCTAAGGCTAGAAGACTAATGCTATATAACGTAGCTATCTACCTAGATATATATTACAACCTAGTCTTATTTTAACTACTCTAGTAAAAGGGAGTCTAGTAAGATACCTAATTAGAACCTACAACTCTTAATAAACTAGATAGGACAACAATCTATAGTCTTATAGAGATCTATAGCTAATAGGTACTTAAGTATTATCTAGTCTACGATGCGTTGTACTACGCCTATAAGTACACGTTACAAACGGACAAGAACCTACGTAAAGTATTAGTAGTACTTTAGCACAAAAGACTTGGTTATCTAGGACTAGTAGCAATTAAGTACCTAGTCTAGTAAGCTTAAGGGGTGCGAGTTAAAGGAGTAACTACTATTAAATGTAATGCGTGCGGCAGAGCTAAAATTAGAAGACAAATTAGCTATATGCTATAAGTTAATAATAATAGACTAGGAGAGCGAATTGCAATTAACTTCTATACGTACGAGGTCTAGAGCGTTAGTAAGGAGAAGAGCTAGATATTAGCTACTAACTAATACTCTGGACTTTAGTAGGACTATTACTTTACTAATAATAGACTAGCTAAGTCTATTATTAAATTGCTATCAAATCTTATCCTGTTCCTAAAGAATTAATTTAGTATCGCAGTTAAAGTTATTGAGGCTGACAACAAGATTACAACAGTTAAACCTAACGTCTATAAGTAGCTAACCTCTTAAGGTATTACAGTTAAACTATCAGCGCTAGATACTTAAGCTTAAAATAGAGGAGCTAAGCGCGCCGGAGGCATAAATAAGGAAAAGTTACAAGTAATATAGCTAGACGCAAACTTACTGTAGGAACTCTAGCTAGAAGTAACACGTACTGGAGTCTACCTATATAACCAGACTCTAAACTATTTAAATAGTTAGAGAACGCTATATAAGACTTTCTACACGTTAGTTGCTTGTAATAGGGCTATTACTACATTAATCTAAAAGCTAAACTTAGCTTATCTTAAAGCGTACGGCTGTAAAGCTTTTGCAATAACTAATAATACCTATTAAAGTAAGTTAAGATTACAACGATTGGACCCAAAGGCCTAGATTAGCTACTTTGTTAGCTACTAGTTATTAAATATCTATTGTATATAGATACTATCGTTAGCAAAGGTTATAAGCACGCGAGATATTATCTTTAACAAGTATACAATCTTTAACAGTAAAACTAAGGATTTAATAGATAACCTTATGTATTAAACTCTAGAAGAAATTACAACTTACGTACGTACTATTAAGCTGCCTACGCTAGTTTATTAGCCTGAAACAGAGTCTTTCTACAAAGACGATGCTAAGCTAGATATATTAACCTAACTAGATAAGGACCTACCTAGATACTACTAAGGAAGAAAGATTGTAGATTGCTACCTAACTCCCCTAGCGTCTCTGCTACTAGTAGTACTACTAGCTTAGCTAATAGCTAGCACGCTTAAGCCTATAATAAATAACTGTAATAACTCTAGCTTATCTAAAACCATACTATAGGTAGTAGTATTTATAGCTAGAATATAAGTAGGTAATATTAGGGAATATAGAGGAGAAGTAATAGATAAAGCTAAGATAAAGAAGCTACTTGTAAAAGGCGTAAAGCTCTATCTAAGTTAGCTTCTACCTCTACTAACAAGCCGAACCAATCTTAATAGCTATCTAATAGGCGAGCTATTTAGAGAAGCTGAACAAGTCTATCTAGATAGCTATTAACAGATAAAATTATAGATTAAAGTACTAGCTAAACCTATTAAACTATCTAGATAGTAGATACTCGATTGCATGTAGGTATATACGTATAAACTTAACAAGGAGTATTAATTTATTAAGTATAAAGCTCGAATCGTCGTCTGTAGAGACTAGTAACAAAATATTACAACTTAAGATACCTACGCTACTACGCTAGCTAGTCGCTTGTTTTAAATACTAATAGCGATTGCAGCTAAATACAACCTTAAATTAAAGTAATTTAACGTTACAAATACCTTTATCTATACTACAATTAATAGAGAAATATATATAAGAATACTAAAGGGTTATTAAAAAGCTAGTACAATCCTTTAGGTTTAGAAAGCTATATATAGACTTAGAATCTTACCTCTTCTATAGTAAAAGGAGTTTACGTCCTTACTTAATAGTATTAGTTTCAAGATAGTACAACACAAGCTATACTACTTAATTAAAGATAGAGTTATTATCTTCTTCTACGTAGATAATATTATTGTAGCTTACTATACGTAGAAGAAGGTAGAGGCAGAGCAAGTAATAAAGCTTCTTACTAAAAAATATACTATTACTAGCAGGGCAGACCTATAGTAGTTCCTAGGAGTAGAGGTTATATAACAAAGAGAGTAACAGCTTATCTAGCTATTATAAGCAGCGTACGCTGATAAAATGAGCTGGCTTGCTAACAAGTAAGACGTACGTTACGATACTCCTATAGCTACTACTAAGCTTAAGCTAAATAAAGGCTCTACAACTCTATCTAAAATTAATAAATACTAGCGTAAAATTAGCTCTCTGCTATTTATAGTAGTTACTACTCGTCTAGATATAGCTTTCTTAACGTTACAGCTAGTACAATTCCTCTCTAATCTAAGTACAGAGTATTAAAACGCTGCTAACTAAGTAATCTTATACTTATTAGCTACAAAATAGAGAGCTCTACAGCTTAGAAGAGGAGACTTGCTACAAGTAGCTAGTAATACATCGTTTACTAATAATACAATAGATAGGAGAAGTTCCTAAAGATATATAATTAAGCTCTTTAACAGGCTTATTGCGTAGAGAGCTAATAAACAAGATACTATCACAACTTTAATAACTGAAGCTAAACTTCTAGCGCTGTTACAAGTAGCTAAGGAGGTAATATTTACGTTAAAACTACTTAATAAGCTACAAATCAAGTTACCTACACGCTATATTACTATCTAGTGCAATAATACTTAAACAATCTAGCTCGTAACTAAAGAGTTAGCTAAATTATAGACTAAACTTCGGTACGTAGATATATACAATTACTAGCTAAGGCAGGAGGTACTAGCTAGTTGAATTCAAATTAAGTATACTCTATTAACTAAGATAATAGCTAACGGCTTTACTAAGGTGCTACTATGTAACAAGTAGGAGTACTTTCTAACTTAGCTTAGACTAGTAGAGATAGAAGGACGCTAGTTAAGTAAGGCTCCTCTTAACGAACTCGAAGCTCAACTCAGCAATATACATCTTAGCCTAGCTTAACAAAGTGTGCCAAGCTAAAGGAGTGTATTAGATATAATATAGTACTAGTAATTAAGTAAACTACTAATTACATATACAGTAGCTATTATAAGTATACAATATAAAAATTAATATATAATAGAGCTTAAGATTAGGTATAAAAGGAACCTTTATAACGTTCCCAAATAGAATTAATACAATTAACCCTTTGTTTAATAACTTTAACTTTACTAGATTTAAGGACCTATTGAAATCTACCTAAAAATCTAACACTAGTATCTAGGAGTATGTAGGTAATAAGCGCCTATTAGGATAGTTAGTATAATGTATTAGTTAATATAATAGTATAAATATACTTATAGAACCCTATTATTTATATACTAAATATATAACTTAAATAGGTAATTATCTAAATACTTTATCTTTTAGGAGACTAGAATAATTATATTACCCTAATACTCTTAAATCTAAAGCTATTGTTTCTAACCCTAAATTTTTACAAGAGTCTTTATATTCTCTATCTCTTTTATAGGATTAATATTAGGTAGGAACTTATTAATCTTATAATAACTATCTTTATCTTCTATAATTATCTCTAGCTTATATAGCTACTTAAATACCTTAATTATAGGTAATAGCCTTGTAATAGTTAAGGTAGTAGGCAAGAAGGTATTATTAGGAGGCGTAAATATAGGCCTAAGCTAGTAGACTTAGGTTTATACTATAATAAAGTTACTCCTAGGTATAGCTAGGAATACTAGGTATATAGTTATAATAGCCTATAACTAATACTTATTTATAGTAAATCTATATAAATATTAGGACTATTATAATAACTATTATATTATTAACTTACTATTAGTATATAAGGACGTTCTTTAACTAGATATATAACTATACTATTAAATCTCCCTTCTTAGATAGATCTATAGCTACAATAATACTACTAGTAGCTAGGCTAAACTACTTAATAAAGAAATACAAAGCTACTGTATTAAAAGCTGTTTTACTCTTAGTAATATTAAGGTCTCTACCTTTTTTCTTATTATAGGTAGTAATATTCTTAAAGGTGTTTAGATTTTAAGAATACTTAGAATCTAGCTTTCTTTTCTTGTAACTAGGCAAATCTATTATATAATAGTATTATAATAGGTAATTTGTAGATATATATACCTAAAAGTTGTGCAGAAGTAGTAAGAGTAAGTAGCTAAGTTAAGAAAGTTTAAAAATTAAAATTTTAGCTATATAAACGGCTAGAGGCTACTACCTAGAACTCTAATTAAATAAGTATTATAGATATAGAAAGAGATATATATATATATACTAAAT
>JALNQK010000398.1:0-16304 GCA_028458525.1 Ophiosphaerella herpotricha
TTTACCTAGTAACTATATAGTTAGTAAAGTTAGGTAGGTACTACTATAAGAACTAACTAAATACTACTTAAGTAGAAGAGGTCTAAGTAGGGCTATTAAGTTAGCTAGCTCCCGAGAACTATTTATAGTAAATACTTAAGATACTACTATTAGCTACTAAGGCTAAGATAGTAATAACCCTCTTTATATAGTATAGGGTTAGAAAGATATTAGGTATATTAGGTAGTAATATATAAAAAAGAAATACTCTAATAAGCTCTCGCTATAATATAAAATATAAAGTAAGTATCTAAGTTAGTAATAGAGATAATATACAAGTAATTAGGAGTTAAAAGTAGTAAGCCTTAATAATAAGAGCTCGGGATGCAGCCTATAGTTAGTAAAGGAGGCAACTAGTTCTTAGGAGCTTAAGGGGACTAAGCTCGAAAGTTAGGGAAGAAGATATAGTATAGTAGGAATATATATAATTAGAGAGTATTAGGTTAGTATAGTAGCTTTATAGGTAGCTATAAGTAGGATTAGATAGAGGAGAGAGACTAATACTAACTCGTTATATAGCTACTCTACGCAAATATTTAACTTAACTTACTAACTACAGGTTACTACCTACTCTCTACTTCTACGTACATCCTATAATACTATAATATACGCAAGCCTAGTTTTAGTCTCTTATCCTTATCTATACTATACGTAGAATAAAGCCTAAAACTAAGCTCCTTAAAAGATAATAATTTACTCTAATAGTAACTAGTTTTAGGCTCAATATAGCTCTTATAATTTTAAGTTTAGTTTTTAGCCTCCTTAAGCTTTGTATAAAACTACTTACTAGGGCTACTTAAACCTATCTTGTATTAGATTACTACTACCTATATCTAAGCTATATTAGTAAATATAGATAATAATATAGAAAATACTAAGGATTAATAGAACTTTCTTCTAACTAATAGTTAGGGTCCTCTTCTATTAAAGGGCTAACAAGAGCCCTCTCTAGTTAGTAGCTAGAGAAATCTAGATAAGCTAGTTGCAAGTATAGAAGGTAGAGTATAGGAAGATAAGTAAGGTAGAAACTAGTTTCCTTTATCTATAGGCTCTAGTAACTCTACAAAGTCTAGCTCTAGTCTAAGACTTACTAAATCTATAATAAAAGATAATAACTTAGATAATAAAGAATATAGACTACCTCTAGTCTTAATACCTATACTAAAGATAACTAAGAGTAATAGTACTATAAGATAGACTAAACTCTAGGAGAAACTATATATTAATTAGTATAGGAAGAAAAGTTATACAATATACTAAGTTAAGAAAGACTACGTTAATAACTATAAAAAGCTAGAAGAGAAGAATATTAATAACTTTCTAAATTGTTATAGATATCTTAAAGTAAATAAAAATAGTACTAAGCATAAATATACAAGAAGATATATTAATTAGATTCTTGCTATTGTATAGTAAGGAAATATTACTACTACTACTAATAATAAGTATAATTGCTTAGAGGACTTAGATCTAATTAATTTAGCTATTAAACTAGATAAGACAAAGTATCTTTATACCTATATTTATATCTATTAGCTTATTAATAGGGAATTTATTAAGATATAAGAACTAAGGATAGAGCTTTAGGTTTAATATAGAGCGAAACTCGCGAACAATATTATATTTACTACTACTAAGGAATAGGAGGAGAGATATAGTAACGTAAAGATTAGTAAGCGTAGAGTATCTAGTAGATTACTTTCTATTAGATTAGTAGAAGGTATAGTTTGTAAAGAGCGCAAGAAGTTACTAGATATAGAGTATAAGCGCAGTACTAGAGAGATAACTCCTAGAATAGTAGCTAAAGTTAGTAATCTAGTCTAGAAGCTTATAGACGAATTTAAAGAAATATATCTTGCTATTAAGAGTATAGAGTATTACGAAGAACTTAATACTAAAGAGAAAGCTAAATTTTTTAAAGATTAGAAGGAGTACAAGGCTACTAAGATTAAAGCGTAGTAAGGTTTTAATAAACTTTCTATTTTTTATTTAGATAGACTAGCTATTGTTCGCGTACGTAGTTCTAGATTTTGCAAAGAGTACTACTTATAGATATAATAAATAGAAAAGATATATAGTAACTTACTTCTAAGAATATAGTAGAATTGTATATATAGGTACTTGTATATAACACCTAATATTAGTATATACAAGATCTTCTCTAAGATATATACTTTATTTAATCTATTACCTTAATACTAAAACTTGTAACACTAGTTATAGTATAAATAGGTATATTCTAATAGTAATAAAAGATAATTAACTAACGTACTTTCTTAGGTTGTAAGACGTATAGTATAATAAGACAAATTATAGATACTTTAGATTTAAGTAACTTTTATACTCTAAGTATATTGAATTTTTTAATAGTTATATATTAATAATATAATATACCTAATTTAGAATACCTATTACTTCTATTATCTAAAAAAATATAATCGCGTTATTACTACTATACCTAATTACTACAAGCCTTAATTTTTATTACAATAAGCCCCTTAACCTATAGTACTACTACTATACCTTTATTACTGTTTAAATTAATAGAATAGTCTTACTAAGGTCTCTAAGCCTTACTATAATACTAAAGAGTTACTCTTAGCTCTATAGTTATAGTAGTATAGTTTATTATATAACTCTATTATATTATTTAGTACTTCTAATTAGAGATCTCTAATTAGGATAAGATAGTAGAGTAGACCCTATATAATAATTATAGTTTTCTATACCTTATATAATATAGTTACGCCTATAGCTAGGGAAGCTAATTCTTTCTTGTAGACGTAGTTATCCCTACGTAGTAGAACAAAAATAGCTAAGTAAAAGCTAGCCCTAATTGTAGGAGAGACTACCTAACTAGCGCTAACGTACTTATAGAGTAGACAATACCTCTTATAATAACTTAATAAGATAGAATTATTTAATACTCTAAATACTATTACAACTATCTTAAAGTAATTTAATTTCTCTATAATTAAGAGGTTTATATCTAAGGTACTCTTATTAGTATCTTCCTAAGAAGATAGAGGCGTATTATATTCTATAGCTCTATAGTTCCTAGAAGAAGAGGCCTTAATATAGTTCTTAATATAGGTTTTAGGTTTATTGTAAGTAGAGGTTACTATAGGTTTACCTTTAACGTAACTATACTCCTAGTACGTAGTAGTAATTGTATATATTATTCTGCGTTATATAAGTAGTAGTAGTAGCTAGTAGGCTAATTAACTTACTACTTTAAGCGTAGTTCTATCCTTTTAGGGAATTGTATTTAGGATATAGATAGTAGGGGGTAGGGAGGTACTATTACTAGGCTAGAAAACTTAGACGCTAAATATTATCTAGATATAGTAAGTAGGAAATACTATATTACGTATATTAGCTACTATATTAGCTATTCGCTAAATAACAAATATTCCTAGTCTATATATTAAGGCCTTATATTAATATACTATAGCTCTCTAGCTCTATATCTACTCTTGTAACTACAAACTACCTCTTTATTATTCTCTACTACTTAATAAGCTACTTAGAATATATATCTAAGAGCTACTCGAGTTTATTTAGAAACTCTTTCTAAATATATCCTAGTACCTAATTAGGCCTTTCTTATAGCTAGGAGGCCTAGAGCTTATAAGGCTTATATATTAGAAGCTATATAGGAGTAATTACGTTCTAGTAGTATAAGATAAGTATATAGCCTAGGTAATAGAGAGGTAAATACTATTAGAGTAAGAATACTATTATTTAAATATTCTTTTACTAATATTGTAGTAGCTATATTAACTACTATAGTATTATATTTAACTACCTCGTCTTAGCTAATAACTTAAACCTAGAAGTACTTATAATTAATATTATTAAAGTAGACAACGATAAAAGTACCTATACTAATAAATACTTCTTATTTCTAGTAGATCTAATAGATTACATAGGGAAGAATATACTTGCTATACTAAGATATTATTAGAGAAAGAGAGGTACGCAGGATTGTAAGAGGATAAACTATATAGTAGCTAAGAAAGATAATAAGGTTTAAGCTATAAACAAGGCGTCTAGAAGATAAGTACTAGGATAGCCTTAATTTACTAAGATTATACTAATACTTAAAGTAAAGACTAGTATTTACTAGTAAAACTATTTTAATATATATAAAGGCTTTGCTTAGTAAGTAGCTTATTATAAATCTTTTTTAATTGTACTAAAAGTATAGTAGGCTATAAAAATAGATCTTAAAACCTATTAAGCTAATCTTCTACTACTATATACGTACTACAAGAGCTCTCTATAGTTTAGATACTATCCTATCTTCTACAACCTTTAGAGTACTTAATAATTAATAACTTAGGAGATAGCGCCCTAGACCTTTTAAATTAGATATCTCTAGCCTTTTAAAAGAAATTTAGTTTCTTTTTTATAGTATAGACACAGCTACTCTCTACGCTTGCAATAACTTTATTCCTATCTTATTTATACTTTTACCTACTAAAGAAAGACTTGAAGCTATATCTAAAAGGTATTTTTATAGCCTTTATTCCTTAGGAGTATTGTTTATACAACGTAGGTCCGATCGTAAAGTATAGATAATAGAGGTAATAAAGGCGTACTAAAGAAGAAATTAAGATTTCTAACTATTACCCTACTTCTATACTAGCTTTATTCTAATCTTTAAAGAGAAGGGGTCTATTTTTAGGTCCTTTCTTTAGTATAAAATAAGTATAGTAAAAATAGCTAGGAATAGAGTAAATCTCTTAGAACTATACTAATTTATTCTAGATTTTATACTATAAGATCTTAAGTTAGTAGTATTTTAAACAAGTCTACAATTTTATTATCTAAATTACAATTATTCTATTAAAGAATAATTCTATTTAATTAATTTTAAAGTATTACTATAATACTACTATCTAGTATATACTCTTTATTCTCTTTGTCCTTTATCTCTACCTTAACTCTCCTAAGTAAGTCTTTTAATTATAGTATCTAGTTAGAGTCTCTTAGAGCCTCTATAAATATAATAGCATCTTGTATAAGCTTGTATACGCCTCTTATAGTAGTTTAAAGGTAATAAATAGTAGTATACTAAAGACACTATACTAAGGTAAGTATATCTTATAATAATAATTCTTTAATAGTAAATACTTTATATAGTAACTATTCTAAATACTTAAGTATAACTTATATCTATTTTATTAGCTCTACTACTTTAGTATAGTTCTATCTAATAGCTTTAAGTTCGAGTAAGAACTATTTCTATACAAATTTATAGTAGTACTTCTTAAGAATATTCTAAGTAGTTACAAGGAGTACGTACTAGACTTAGTAGGAGATATTAGATAGAAGTAGTAGTAATAGCGCTAATAACTATTCTAAATACATATCTACTATCTCTAGATCTTGTAGCTAGAATAGCTTTAGAAAGTTTATCTTTATATTTTATTTAATTTCTTCTATACTCTTCTTAGCTCCCTCTCTCTTTAGATATAAGAACTTATATTTAAATAGTAGATAGGCAAAGAATAGTATAGAGTTAGATATTAGTAGACGTTTACTCTTACTCTTTTAACCTAAGTCTATTATTATACTAGGCTATATATAAGTTAATTAGTATAAGTTAGTATATTAATAGATCTATTTGTAACTACAGGATAGCTATAGTATATATCCTATAGCTATCTACAAGAATATAGCTCTAATAACTTTATAGACCTAAAATTAGGTACTATACTTACCCTATTAGGTAAATATACCTGAAAATGCTTACTAGAGAGAGGGGGACTAAAACTAGGACCCTATACTATTACTAGAGGGTACTTATATTAGACGCCTAAAGAAAGGTCTAAAACTAGGCTCTAGCCTAAGCTTACTAATATAAGTAAGTATTTACCTAGTTATATAAGTCTTTTTTATTACTACTAGAACTTTAAAGTATAAATAAGTTATTAAAGGATATTATTATAATAAATTCTAGCTTATCTATCTATACTAAGTTATATATTAATCTATAGTAGGCTTAATTAATTCTAATAGTCTAGAACTATAGATTTCTATAGATCTTACTATAATAACAAATTTTATATAGTATTTTAAAGTAAGCTAGATAGGATTTTAATATTAGAGCACGTAGTATAATACTTATCTTTGCTATTAAGTATACTAAGTATCCCTAAAGCTATTAGCTATTACTATACCTAATATATAGTATATATAGAGTTAATTAATATATTAGAGGGTATAGTAATATCTATTTTATACTATTGCTTATAGACTAACCTAGGTTAGTCCCTAATAGAGTTAGGAAATTCTTACTACTAGGTAAGAGATATGTTTCTAGTATTAATCTAGTAATATCTACTATTATTAAAATTCTACGCAGCTATAAGTTTTCTACGTCTATTACCTCTAGTACTATTAGTTATCTATTTAAGAATATTAACTAGTAGTTTATTCTCAAGTAGTTAGGACGTGCTAAACACAAATACTATTCTACTACTAATTAGTTTCCTAGGTATATTTTAGGGTAAAGTAATATAGCTATTCTCTAAGTATTTTATTACTATATATATACCTAGCTATACTAAGAAGTATAGAAAGCCCTAAGTTTAGTTTAATATTCTCTATATTAGCGTATATAGAAAATTAGAATTATTTACTCTTATCTTACTTATATCTTTAGGGGGTAGTAGCTAGTATATTATTATACTATTATTAAATCCTAGTATTATCTAGGAAATATATCTATAAGGATAGCTATTATAGCTAACGAAAATCTCTTTTTCGATTATAGAAAGCTACTTGTTCTAAGTATAAGTAAGAGCTATATAGAAAAGAATAGTAGTAAATAAGTATAGTAGATATATAGTTACTTTAATTAAGTATTAGTAAGAATATAAATTAGGTTAATATAAGTCTTATAGACTTACAAAATATAATAAGTATATATTTAACTATATAGGCCTAGAACTAAGATATTTAAGGGGCCTACTAGTAATTTACTATATAGGGTCCTTGTTTTAGGCCCTTATAGAATAATAAATTTAGAAAGGTAGGAAGCTCTCTTACTTCTAATTAGATAAGTAAATCCTTTTTAAAGTTTAAAACAATTATAACCTAATATAACTATACTATAATATTACTTTATATTTTTATAATTATTTTACTTTTATTAGTAACTTTTACTAGATGCGCTCTATTTCTAGATATAGGAATAGTAGGTAGTAGACTTCTAAATAGTCCTCTACTAGTTAAAATATCTATTAGTAGGGTAAAAGATATACAATTAATATAATTTCTTAAGAATCTAGAAGTCTTATTCTTCTCTACTACTTCTACAAACCTCTTAATCTAGAGTAATAAAAGGTATTCTAATAATTCTTTAGGTACTATAAATAGAATTACTATAGTAAGTTAACTTTCCTACAAAATATACTATATAGCTAAGTCCTAGTAGTAAGAAGAAGTCTACCTAGAGATACTTATAACTATTCTTAATACTTATAATATATCCTTAGTTCTACCTTGTAATTACTTATTTCTAGTCTCTTTAGTAGAAGAGTTCTTTAAAGTAGCTAACCTTATTAGCTTAGTTAGTATCTTAGTAACTATTAGCTTATCTTAACGTCTTGTACTTTTAGACCCTTTAGTCGTAAAATTAATTTCTTTAATCCTCTTAGTTAAATCCTACTATAATATATTTTTCTACGATATTTAGAAGAGAGAGCTAAATCCAAGGACTTTTAATACTAGTATTAGTACTATTTAGGCGTATAATATTACGTTATCCTTTATTATCCTAGGATCTTATCTAGTCTAGCTTCTAATCCTAGTACTTCTAGGACTTATAGTAGCTTAAGTAATAATAAGCTAAGTAACTCTTGCTTTATATATAAATAGTACAAGTAACGCTAATAGTACGAGTAGAGATATATTTAAAGAATTTACCTAAAATCTAACTTAAATACCTTCTATTATTTAAGGTAATAAATAGCTTCTAGCTAGTTAGGTAAACTAAGCTAATAAGCCTATATATACGCTATTAAAAAATATATCGAGGAGAAAGGGTATAGCTAAGATACTAAAAGGACTAAGTAGTATTATATATATTACTATACCTACTAAGTAGTTTATAGATATTAACAATCTTACTTATAGTACTATAGCTAGTCTAGCTATAGTAGTTATATCCTAAGAAAATAGCTATAATTACAATATTAAATTAGGAAGCCTAGGATATTATAATTACTAATATTAAATTAAAATTTTAAAGCTAACTATAGTATCTTAAATATTATTTGTAATAAGGACTTCTAGTAATTAGTAAATATAATTACTTTACCTTTCTCTTACTATAAGTATAGACAATTAATTAAAGTACTACTTATAGTCTTCTATACTATTATTTAGAGACCTAAGATTATTTAAATTCTTACTAGAAAGTAATTACCTATAACTTTATATATCTATATTAACTTTTTAGTAAACAATTTAGTATAATAATAAGATAAAATCTAAAATAGAAGAGAATAGATAGGTAATATTCTTTATTTAAGGATATAAGTATTAATTAATATTATATTATAGAGTCTTCCCCCTTTATAATACTTTAGAAAATTTGTATTTACTAGGTAATTTCTTATAATATAGAATACTACTCTACAGCCTAATCTCTATTAAGTTTACTACTAATTACATTACTCTAATAGAGTAAATTAAAAGATTAGAAATCTAGTATAGGTATTATTGCGTCGATTACTAATCTAGATTAAAATACTAAGTATCTAGGCCTATATAGTATAACCTAGGTTTAATTTAGAGCTAAAGAATTATATTAGCTTACCTTCTCTAATTAGGAATTCCTATTAAAAATACTAGAGTAAAAATCTTTCTATATATTTAGTTTACTTCCTTCTTTTCCTCTAATATCTCTTCCTAGTAGAGTTCCGCAAGATTAAATAGTAACAATAGGTAGTTTTAACTATTTTTTAATATATTTTCTTAATCTTTAATAGCTTATCTTTATTAGTTAAGTAGTATTATTCGCTCCTCTTTAAGTTCTTTAGGCGTTAGTAGTAGTATATCTAAGTTAAGTCTCCTAGATTAAAGTAAGTAAATCTTATAGGAAGAAAATACTATTTATCTATAATTCCTTTTGTAATAATATCTATAGTAGTACTATAATAGAGCTAGTCTAGCCTTATAGAATTTATCTTCTTATAAAGCTTCCTAGGATAGAACTATATCTCTAAAACTATCTAATTATTTATAGAGAGATTGTAATTAGTAAATTTAGAAACCTTTTCTTCTAGTTCTTATTATACAAGGTCTAGTTTATTAGATAGAAAAAAGATAAAGCAATTAAACTATTAGGTAAAACCTTCTACTAGAACTGATTATTTATACTAATATATATATTCCTAGACCTACAAGAATTATATTAGATAGTAATAAGCTTAAGAATTAAGAAGTAATTAATAGAAAACTAATTTCTATAAAGATAAGAGTAAAAGTCTACTAAATAACCTTATATACTTTATAAAGTATCTAACTTACCTAGGGTTAGAATAAGTAGCCTATCTATATTATAATTTATTATAAATAAAGAGTAAAGAGGCTAAGTTAATTATATATTTTTAGTAGACTATACTTAGTATTAGTTCTCTTTCGTAGTCTACTTAATACTATTTATATTCTATACAGCTACCTTTTATATAAAACCTATATAGCCTATAAATAAAAGAGCTTTAAAACTATTACTAGGTACTATACTCTTTTTACTTAGGTATAGTTGTAGTAAATAGACTATTAGTTATACTATTATTACTTAGGTAATATAACAATAAACTAGCTTTACGTTACTTTTCTCTAATTCTTACCTATTATATTATAGTTTACTATCTATAGCTTAGTATAGTAGTCGTCCTCTTTGGTATTATATATAGGTTAAGCCTAGCTAAGGATAAAATACAAGCTATTGCCCTTATAGTTATACTACTTTAACTTAGCCTCTTGCTAGAGAAGTAAGAAGTAGTATAATACTAATCTCGTAAGTATAGAATCTACTAAAATACTTCTATACTTAATTTTAGCTCTTAGTTATCTATTTAAGATATAAGAATAGAAAGGATTATCTTCTATATTACCTCTTTAGCAGTATACGCATTAAGTATAAAGTCTAACTTGTAGAGGCACTATTATACTATTCTAGAGTAATAGATTAGATTATATAAGCGCTAAGCTATAGGTTTAAAAACCTTAAGTATAAAAAGCTACTATTTTACGTCCTAGAAATTAATTAGTATAGTTCTTTCTCGATCTATTATATATTTACATCCTATTATATCCTATATAGAAGATATAGTAGCTTATATCTCTAGGCCTACTAAGAACTAGCTTTCTACTTTCTAAGAAGATAAAATAGAGAACTATATAACTCCTACTACTTCTAAGAGTATATTAGATATATAAGTCCTATTTACAATAGTATAAGATAGTACTAACCTTTAGTAGTATAGACTCTAACTTTCTAGATCTAAATTAATATATTTCTCTAGAGCTTTTTAGCCTTAGTATAATCCTAATAGTTAATACTCTTAAGGCGTACTACTATTATAGAAACCTTATAGAATATTTACCTAAGCCTTATATTAAAATAGTATCTATAACTATTATAGAAAATTAACTTAGTTACTCTATAAGTCTTCTTATATAGCCGAGTACAGGCTTATTATTTTCTACAAGTAGTAAATTCTTTCTTAGAGAGATTTTAACTATTACTAATAATATAGCTTTAGAGGAAGTTAAGCGTAATTTAGCTATAAAAAGATAGCGTAAAAGTAATAGATAGGCTATATAGGTTCTATAATCTATAATTATTTAACCTATAAGTACTAATATTAGCTATAGAGCTAAGTATTATAAGAAGAAATAAGCCTAAATAGAAGGACTATAGTATAGAGTTAAAGCCCTACTTAAATAATAGTCTAAGCTTAAGAAATAAGTATATATCTTTTAATAAGATATAAAGGCCCTTACTCTATAGAATAAAATAGTAAAATAGGAGAACGCTAGGTTATACTTAGAAATAGATAAAGCTACTTAGGATTTGTATACGTAGGGATAGGTTATTTAAAAACAGTAATATTAGTATATTATAATAGAAATCTTTAAATCTATATAAATTTTATCCTACTAAGTAACTAGCTATAACTAGAGAAGTAAAGTAGACAATAGATTTAAGTATAGTCTAGGCTTAGCCTTTCCTACTAGTAAATAAATAGAAGGAAGCTATTAGAGTAACCTATAATCTTATCTTTTATTATACTATTTCCTAATACTAGGCCTCTACCTTAGGGTAGCTTATTAAGGCTCCTAGCTATAGTATTACAGTCTCTATAGAGTTTACGTACTCTAATATTACTTTCTTCTCTATCCTTAGGAATTAGTCTATAGACTATAGTAGCGCCCTATAAACCTTTAATATTAATTATATAGTTATTAGTAATATCTTTAGCTTAGTACTTAAGCTTAACTATATAAACTAGCCTAATACATCTACCTATTCTTTATTGTTTCTAGATACTTTACCTTAAAGTAGGCTTCTACTAGGAAATACTAGGTACTACTACTATCCTACTACTATAGTACTTAAGCTACTTTTTATAGATAGTTTACTTTACTCTTCCTTTCCTTACCCCCTTAGGTATATCTTCTTAGTAAGAACTCTAAAAAATATTATAAATCCTATACTAAGCTTAGATACCTAGTTTTTATCTACTTACTAAAAAAAGAGCTCTTAACTTTAGAGTAATATAACTTAATAATAACAATTATATTTACTACTAGCTATATATAGAATTAAATACTAGAGTAACTAAAGTAGCTACTTTACTCTTAGTAGCCTTTATATAAGTTTTACGTACTAGTTTTGTAGCTTAAGTAGTAGTAGTAATTACTTTAATATCTACAAATTACTTATTTAGATAAAGCTTAATATACTTCTTTTTAGATAGCTTTATAAGCTTATTAAGCTACTACTACAATTGTTTATTACTAGCTAGTAGCTTAGCTACTTATATATTAGCTATTATAATTAGCTTACTTACTTTACTAAGTATAAGGTAAGTACTAGGTAATAGCTTTTTAGAGTACTTAAGTAGTTTTTAAGCTTTATATACGTTATAAGGCTTTTAAGGTATTATAAAGACTACTCTATCTATATATACTAGCTATAGTAGTAGTAAGAGTGTTACTAGCTAGCTTTAAACTTATAATAATAAGAGTATACACTCTAGATTATATAGAACGAGACTAGTAGCACGCTAGCTAGTGCGTATATTCAACGTACTTAATATAGAGAAGCGAGCTCTATAATAAGCTTGTATAAAGTACTCTTTTTTAACTAGTATAGTATTATTAAGAGATAATAGAGCTTGTATTTTATTGCAATATTTTAACTTAGTAATACTAAATAGAGTAAGGTCTAATAGCTATAATATATATAACGTATAAGCTAGTAAGTAGAGAGAGTATATTTTATACTAATAGTAAGTATATATAAACTTAGTAGTTACGTAAGAGCTATAGCTATTAAGTATAAGTATATAGTAGCTACTCTATATAGGTAGAGATTTAGGAATAAATATATAATATAGCTACTCTAATCTAATCTTATTTAAGGTCTAGCTATTATTTAAAGTTATATACAACTAGTCTAGTATAGATTCTAGTAAAAACTAAGTTATTTAGAGGCTCTATCCTTTAAATATTACTACTAGCTAAAGGTAATAGCTAGTAGTAGAAGTTGTTTTAAGAACAGACACCTACTCGCAATTTTTAGGTAACGCGACTTAAGCCTTATACTTACTAGTAGATACAAGGACTCTAGAGTTATTGTA
The DNA here is from genome assembly GCA_028458525.1 of Ophiosphaerella herpotricha. Lineage (NCBI taxonomy): Eukaryota > Fungi > Ascomycota > Dothideomycetes > Pleosporales > Phaeosphaeriaceae > Ophiosphaerella > Ophiosphaerella herpotricha. The sequence goes on from JALNQK010000398.1 coordinate 12,930, forward strand.
TATACCTAGTACTACTCTAGTCTTGTTTATATTCTAGATATTATTAGTATATATACCTAGCTAGGTTCTAGTAGCTTTAAAGAGCTTAAGAAATACTTATATAGTCTCTAACTTTAATACCTTAGCTTATATAGCTTTAATTAACCTACTTATAATAGAGCTTATACGTAGATTATAGTGTATAAAGTAAGAGATCTAGTACTTACTAAGTAGCGCGTTGTTACTACCTATCTATAATACTAAAGAGGCTATCTCTTATACACGTATAGGTAGGTAGCTAAGTACGAGTATCTTTATCTAGAATCTAATTAGTAAGAAAACTCTCTTGCTCTAGTATTAATTACTACTCGTACTAATAAGTAATTGCGTAAAGTGTATAGCTAGTATAGTAGCTCTATAGTATTAACTTTTTAATACCTTATATCTTAGCTACTTTGTACTTACTTATATAAATACTAGATTTAAGATTATAGATAGTAAATTATATTATAACTTTATAGTAATCTATATTTGTATAGGTATTGTAAAAATATTAAGCTTTAAAGGTTAGTTAAGTTAAGTAGTTAGAGTAAATAAAAACCTTAGTAGATAAAAACCTACTATATAATAGAATAGATTTTAGGTAAACTAGTTACTTTAAATTTCTATATAAATAGTTAGAAATCTAGTAGTAGTCTAAATATTTTTATAGGCTTATTACTAGATAGAAAATAGAGAGAAATTTTATTACTAGAATAAAATTCTACTCTATCTACTCTTTTACCTTACTATTAAGCTCTTTTAAGCCTAAAGCTATTAAATACTTACCTTTTAGTTAGTATTCTCTTATATATATATATAAGACGTTAAGTTTAAATATACGTATAATATCTAAGGGCGATATTATTACCTTATTCTATATTCTATTATAGAAATATAGGGCGTAGAGCCTTAGATTAATAGTTTTATCTAGAATAGATACTTTGTACTACGCACCTTTTATTATTCTACTAGATATACTTAATAGTACGCTAAATACTATAAGAAATATTTTATCTAAGTCTAGTCCTATTCCCTATTTAATCTATTATAGCTAGTATTTATCTTTAAGGACCCGATTTCTACTAGGCTTTCCTATAGTACTAAACTTAACTATCTAGTTAAAGGTTACTATTATTTTATTATAGATAGGGAAAGTCCTAATTAGGTAGATTTTAAGCCTTCTCTTTCTATATTCTTTTAAATACTCTTCTATATAGTATAGCTATTATATAAGAGCTAGTATATTACTACTAAGTAATAGTAGCTTTATCCCTTCCTATAATAGCTTTTCTATCTTAGATATATTCTAAATTAAATTATAGACTAGATTTAGAATTTTTCTCTAGTCTATTAGTAAAATATAATCTACTACTAAACTAAGCTTTGTAGTATTATAAGCTAAGATATACTATAAAATAGCTTCTTAAATTTTATATAGTAATAAGAATAGAGTAATATTTAAATTCTTTTAATAATAATATAGTAAGAACTATTAATTTGTTTATATAATGTATAGGTATACTAGAGATAGAGAAAAGGCTAGAATATAAATAATAAGTTATATTTCTTAACTTGCGCCTCTACTAGAGAAGGGGACTAAAAATAGTACTTAGAGGTATAATATTATTACTATATCCTAGTATCCTCTAATTAGCTATAACTAACTAGGGTTTAACCTAACCTATAATATATAGCTACGAATATAGAAAGCCTAGTTATTAAGTAACTAATAAAGCTATTAGATATTTAGGGGACTAAAAATAGTCTCTTAGGATACTTAGTTTAAATATATCTAGTAATAGAGTACAAGATTACTTAAATAGTTATAGTAATTTACTATAATAGGGAGAGATAATAGAAAGTAGAAAAACGCGTTAGAGTAATATTAACTATAACTAGTAGAGAGTATTATACTATAAGTAGCTATTAAAATATATTTATAAGTTAATAGAGAACTATATAGAAGTATAGCTTATACTATTAAAGAAAGTACTCTTAGGATTAATATAAAGCTATCTAAAGTTTACCTTAGTTTTAGCCTAAATAACCTATATACTTAGAAGATTTTACCTAAAAAACGTAGGTTCTTTTTAGAAATATTTACTAAGAATCTAAGTTAGTATTCTATTAATACTTACAAAGCCTTATATAAAGGAGTAAGGATCTTATTTAAAGCTATATATATATCTATATATAATACTAGTAAGCTAAATTATCTTACTTCTATAAGTCTAAGTTTAAGGTACTATACCTATAAGACTTTCTTAATATATATATAGCTCTAATTATATAACGTTAGCTTTAGTATAAAAATTAATTACCTATAAAGTATAAATATTAAGCTATAAGAAGAGATTAAAATATAGAAGGAAAAGGTAACTATAGAATCTTAGTAAGTAAAGCTTATAAAAGAATAGCTTTATAAAATATACAAGAATAATTAGTAGCTTTAAAAGTAAGTAGATAGATATACTACTAGTATAGAGTACTTAAAAGATATACTTGTAAAGTACTCTTAAAGATTAAGGATAGTACTACTAGTACTAGAAGAGATAAAGAGAGGGGTTTCTTCTATAATCTCCTAAGTAGGTATAGCTACTTTTAGATAAATTACTCTCTCTAGATATTAGATTAGACTATTAGTCTAGTATTAACCAAGCTAGCTATAATAAGCTATAATAGTTATAGTTAATACTAGTATTACTCTAACTTAACTATAGAGAGCTAGTAATCTAGACCTAAATCTAAAGACCTTATAGAGTACTACTATTAATATTAGGCTGTAGTATATTAGCTTTAGCTATACTTAATAGCTACTAGTAGGCTGCAAGTAAAGTTAATAGAGAGTTAGTTTCCTTTAAGAAAGCTTTAAAGTTAGAAGACGTTTACTATTCTTCTTCTTAGAAGTATAGTATTATTAGATAAGATACGTAACTTAGATACGTAACTTAGATACGTAACTTAGATACGTAACTTAGATACGCAACTTAGATATATAACTTAGAGCGCAATCTAGAGATACTAAAAAAGTATAATCTTCTTAGCCTCTTCTTCTCCCTAAGTATAGTATACTAGCTAATATAACTATAAGAGGCTAGGGAGCTAGACTATTATATACTAAATAGTTATTATAAGTATTATAGTCTATTACGTTATTATCTAAATAGTATAGAGCTAAACTAATTTAGTAAAGATAATAGCCCTCTACTAGCTATACTAGGTAACCTTAGTAAACTAGGTAGATTCGAGTATATAGAGTAGCTAGGTTATAGAGGTTAGAGATAGAATAATTAATTAGTTAATTAGAGTAATTAATTACTATAATTAATTAATTAACTATTTATTATATATATT
>JALNQK010000399.1:0-16294 GCA_028458525.1 Ophiosphaerella herpotricha
CCTACACGCTATATTACTATCTAGTATAATAATACTTAAATAATCTAGCTTGTAATAGAAGAGCTAGCTAAACTATAGACTAAACTATAGTATATAGATATCTATAACTACTAGCTAAGGTAAGAAGTATTAGCTAGTTAAATTTAAGTTAAGTATACTCTATTAACTAAGATAATAGCTAATAGCTTTACAAAGATCCTACTATATAATAAATAGAAGTACTTCCTTACTTAACTTAGACTAGTACAAATATAGGAGCGTTAGGTAAAGTATAAGGTACCTCTTAATAAGATTTAAGCTTAACTTAATAATATATATCTTGGTCTAGCTTAATATAGGTCTTATGCTAAAGAGGTATATTAGATATACTATATATAAATCTAGTAATAGAGTAATCTAGTAGTAGAGCAATCTAGTAATTAATACTAGCGCTATACTACTATCTTAACTATACAACAACTATTACAAGTACTATAGCTTACTACGTTAGGTTAGGAATAGTATAGGGCTAAACTACTATAATAGAGATATTAGATTTCTACTCTCTATATAGAGTAACTTTAGTAAACTAGGTAGATTCAAGTATATAAAGAAGCTAGTATCTAGAAGTAGAAGGATAGAACAATTAATTAGTTAATAAAAACAATTAATTAACTTACTTAATTAATTAACTAATTATTATATCTATTTATTATAGTCTTATACTACTCTTAGTAAACTGTATACAACCTTTAAAACTATTAAATCTAATAACTTAATTACTATAACCTAGTTATAATTACTAGGCTATACCTTAGTAGCTTAACTAATTGTATCTAAACTAGTAACTACTTTTAACGTACTAGCTACTCCTATTATAAAGCTTATTTTATTAAAGTTATATATATCTTTATTAAGTATTCTATACGCCTTACGCGTTTCTTATATAAGCTTAAACTATACTCTAATCTTTACTAGGTCCTTATATTTAGTATACTATAAGTAGAGCTTCCTATTCTACTTTATTTAAAGCTAAGACTAGCTCTTAACCTAATATAATACCTAGTTCTTACTAATAGGTTTAGGAGGAGGATTTTAACTACACGTAGTAAGGAGAATATCTACTATTTGTTATACGTTAATAATTTAAGGTAGAAAGCCGTATTAGTTAAAGTCTAAGATCTAATTAATAAGAGACTAGTCTTTACTTAGAGAGAGCTTATACTTTCTCTTGTTAAATTTTTAGATTAAGGAGATACGTTAGTAGTAGTAATAGAGTATTATTCTTAGTATATTATAGAGTTTTATAGTCTTATACTTACTTTTTAAATATAGATTTTAAAACAATTAAGTAGTAAGAAGAAGTCTACTACTTTTTTAAGAGTATTAAGGCTCTTAGGTAGGTTATATAGCTAATAAGATAGAAGAGCTCTACTTGTTTTAGTAGGGTAGCCTAGGGAGTAGAGTAGCCTAGAGAGTAGTAAGATATATTATACCTAGTAGCTTACTAAGAGGCTAGCTTGTAATAGGTAGCTAAGTATTAGTAAGTTTTAAGATCTTAATATCTTAAACTTACTAATATATATTAAAGTTAAATATAAGAGAAATTACTTCCTTAGAGCTATAGAGCTATATATAATAGCTATTATTATAAGATTTATTAGTAGAGTAGTAACTAGAAGCTTATAAATAATTTAAGCTATCTAAATTTTACTAGAAACTAATATTATTACTAGAGTAAGTAGTTTTAAGAAAAACTACTAATATAAGTACTAAATACTTCTTACTAGTATAACTTTACTAATATAGAATATTCTATAAAAAAATTAAAAAATTTAGTATTTTTAAGACTTAATATAATATATTCTACTAATAAAACTAATACTTTTTCTTAGTACTATAAATACTACTTCTTTACTACAATATCTTAATAATAATAAAAAAATACTACTATATATAAAGGTAGAGTAGAGCTTACTTTTTAAGCTTTATCTTTAAACTAATTCTAAAGCTAGTAACGTACTACTAAAGTATTTAATATTAATTATTATTACTTTTTTAACTAACTTAAAGGAATTATACCTCGAGCTACTATATATACTAATAACTAGAAACTTACTCTTAAAAAGGAGAAAATAATTATTAACTATATCTTTAACTATAACTAATAAGGATTTACTTCCTAGCTCTATAAAGTAGCTAATATAGCTAATAAAGTACTAGCTTAGTAGAGTAGTAAGCTTATAAGTAAGAACTAGCCTATATACTTTATAATACGTTTAGAAGAGCTTAAGATAGTATTTAACTAAGTAATAGATTACTACAGAATACTCTAAGAAGATTCTAAAGTTATTAGCGCGTAGTTTAAGCTTATAGAAGAGACTAAGGCCTAGTATAAAGTAGTAGATAAAGATATCTATAACTTTAATAAGACTAGCTTCTAGATAGAAGTAATTAGGTCTATAAAGGTTATTATAAGCTTAGAAAAGGATAAATAACTTACTTTTACTTAAAGTAGTAATTATAAGCTATAGTTATCTAGAGTATCTATATAGTAAGGTATACTATCTTACTATTTATTATCTATAAAGGGCGCGTCTATATCTCTACCTAGTATAAAGAGATAAGTATACTACTAAACTAGAAGCTCTTAGTTTTAGAAAATAGCTAGATAATAAATATACTTAGCCTAAAGTTGTTAAAGTACTTTAATATATATATAAAAGTATACTAAGTAGGAGTATACTAGCTACTTATTCTAGATAGCTATAAGAGCTACTTTAACTAGTAGTTTAAAGACTACTACTTTAAAAATAAGATTTTACTTTCTATATACTTACTTATTTATTATATATCCTCTAGCTACTTAATATAGTATACTTCTTACGATTAAAGTATTAGTACTCTAAGTAAATATAGAGCTTAGTATAGAAATATATCTTTTATATTAATAAGAAAAGCTTTCTCTCTACTTTTAGAAACGCGTTTTTTAATATATTTATAGAGAAAAACTATAAGAAAGCCTTTAAAGCTTTAGGACTTATCTCTCTAGATATATAGAGAGAACTAGATTACTTTAATATATATATTTATACTCTACTAGGACTCCTACTACTAGAAACGCTATAGTAGTTAAAGACTCTAAGTAATATACTTAAATTTAGGTCTTAATTAAAGTTTATAAAAGACTCTTTTATATAGTTACTAGTTACTATATAAGCTAGCTTCTCTTAGCTTATTAAAGGTACTAAAGTAATACTATACTAGAATACTTTTTTCTAGGCTTATATATATAAGCTTAAAAAGTAAACTAATAAGTTAACTTAGTAGAAAACTTATAAAAGAAAGTAAATTTAGTATATATTATAACTATAGGCTATAGGCTGTAGTTATAGTACTAGCGCGAGTATATATACTTAGCTAGAAAGGCTAAGAGCTAAAAGGGCCTTTAGATAATATATATACTATTTTACTCTAGGATTTAACGTAGTTAAATACTCTTCTACCTTTTTAGGTTTATTTAGTATAGTAGAGTAGAGCTATAACGTAATAGTATAGTAGTATAATAGAGTATAGAATAGTAGTAATATAGGTAGCTATAGAGAGGTTAGAAAGTACGTAGAAAGAGAAAAAGGCTTATAGTAAGAGTACTTAAGAATAGGTATAACTAGGTTAACAGCGCTATAGGAACTACAAGAAAGTAGGGTATAACGTATAAATATATTAGGAAGGTAAAGAAGATACTTCTAAATTAGATAGTACTATTATAGTAGTAGAGAGTACTAGGTAGAGTTTATTATTAACTTCTAAAGAGGTAGTATTTATAGTACTAAGAAAAAGTATAAGTTTTGTTAGGTTATTAGTTTTATTAGTAGAATACGTTAATATAGATAAGACTAAAGTTATACTATTAATACTAGGCTCTATAAAAGTCTTTATAGGTAAGAGTAATAAATAAAGTTATAGAGGTACGTATATTAAGTATATTAGTACTAATAGTAGGTATCTAAACTCTATATATATTTAGCTAGCTATAATATATTAAAGTAACTAGATAATATTTCCTATCCCTAGATAGTAGTATACTTAGAATAAGTCTAGATGTACTATATCTAATATTAGCTTATAGTAGCTTAAGTATATATTTAATACTAATCCTAAAGAATATACTAATAGATAAATCTATATATTAATCTATAATAGCTTTAGAATATATAAGAATCTTAAGATCCTAGAGTATTGTTTTACAAACAATATTATCTTATACTACCCCCCCTTGTATATATCTTATAAGCTTTAATATTACAACGTTGTAGTATTCGTACTACTAAAGGTAGCTAATTGTAAATAGGTTAAGTAATAAGAGTAGGATAGAGTAAATACTATTAGTAAGGAACTTTACTACACTATATAGCTATGTAAGGGTGTATACGTTTATATCGAAGAATATTAAGGCTAGCTTCGCTGCTACTAGTTTGTTTCTATTAAACTCTAAAAGAGTACTTAGAATAATACTAAGACTTACTACAGAACTAAATATTCTAGTATCTAATAAGTTAACATTACCTTGTCGACAAGACGCAGTACTATAAACGTCTATAATACTAGTATTAGTAGAGGGCCTTATATCGCTGCAAACTCTCATTATACATAAGGGTGCTTATGCTCTTGACAAGACAAGCAAATAGGGCCTACAGCGACACTTATAGAAGTTTGCGAAAGCTGCCTACTTATCCTTCACGAAGGGCGCTCTCTAGTAGAACTACATCTATCTCTTGATAGCAATTAACAACGAAGCCAAGACTCGACGATCAACTAAGTCGGATATATTGTTGAAGGGGACCAGGAAGGTGATTAGCTATGAGGACCTTGAGTAGGAAGCGCAAGGTTATTGCACCGGAAGTGGAGGTCGAGGCTGGCTCATCGGTGCCAAAGGGGAAAGTGGCGCGAACGAGCGAAAAGACAGTGATAGATATAGAAGTGCCATGGAGGGCCCCATTAGCAAAAATGTATTAGTTCTCTGAACGTCAAATGTTCGTGCTACGGTAGTGTGCGGGTTCGACTTCCGGCTTTCGCGCTGCTTAATTTACTTCCTGCCAGCACTTCGACACGATCCACTAATCCTTTGTGGGCAAAATTGCTGATAGAGCCGTAGGCCCGGATGAAGTAATCTCTATTGCGCACATGCTATTAGTATGTGCGATTGATAGCATGATAAGGCGATTGGTTAGGGGTACCGCAACCCTGAGGCATATACTCGTCTTGGCGCGGTTGTACCCCACATCGATATCCCAATGCATTGCGGAGCCCGGACTCCTTACCCCCAACAATTCCTTCTTTCTTCCAAGAGGCCGTCCACCTACTCCGTCTCAAACTTCTCCAGCAGTGTAGATGAGCAGGTAGGTAAAGCAGAGTGACACTTTTTCGTCCTATCGCAAGACTAACATCTCTAGTCTCCTTTTAAACTTGTTGCGAACGGATATATACGCTTTTATCGATTCTAAAAGGTATAACACCCAGCTTTCTTCATAAGGTTATATCTAATTCGCTATCAAGATGTGCGACGATGTCAATGCGATTTTTCGATGCGCGCCGAGACACACAGACCCAATCAATAATCCTAACGGTCTTGCTTTCAAACATATTGCGAGATGCCAACAAGCTATGAACGCTAATACTACGTGCCCTCCTCCCCAACGTCAGGTTGCGCATGTGGTGCAAGAGGATGAGCCAAATAGGGACTGCCCAGCATGCAGAGGAGAGACTCCACCAGAGACACCTTAGGAACAATTGCACACACTTAAGAGTCACGAATTGATAGTTGATGTGCTTGCAATGAAACCTGTTTCTTTCTTCCTTAGTGCTTCTGCAATCTCTTGTTCTCTTCGACCCCCCCAGCAGAACATTGCGCAGTAACTCTTCGCGTTAGAAAGCCAAGCATCGCGCTCAACAAATATCCTAAATACAGTAAGCCTACCTATTAATCAACTCAATAAGCTATCCTACCATTGATTATCTACTAAGCTAGCTTGGTAGACATGGTGTGGAATTCTTGCTAGTAGCTCCTTCTCTTCTAGGTTGCATGCAACGTTGAGATCGTAGATAAACCACCGCTTGACTGGTTTATCAGAGTCAAACCCATGCGGAATATGAACAGCATCAAATTTTGACGCTGATACTTTTGTATTGAAGGACCTCCCAAGAATCTCCGTGCAGAATATCTCCCCAAGGGTAATCGGGCGGCGACACGACTCCCTTGGTATATCTGTTACGCGAGCTCGGATAATGATACGAGATTCTTTTCCGTCGCGTTCCATGAGCTTTATGCTGGCGAGTGAAGAAGAAGCGGACAAGTTAGGCTGGGAGAGCCAAGGAAGTGTGGTTGAAAATGAGGAACGTCCGAACGCGGTACGTTTCCGAATGGCACACGAGTGGCAGCTTTTCAGTTCGGTAAGGTTGTTGTTTGGTGAGAAAATTCAGGTTGACATCACTGAGCATCGCTGCCGTGCGAATGTGTTAGGTGGTTAGCTTCATGAGCTCCTAGCGCCGGTAGATAGTTATCCCGATCCGCTGTAGATGCATCCGCGCTCTCGAGGTTTCGTTGTCCCGGAACTAGCTTAAAATAGGTAAAGTGCCGTCCTACGCTGCAAGGCACGAAAGCCGGAAGCCGAACCCGCACACCACCGTATGAGTATGGATGCCAGTCCGAGATGAGTCGGTGTTAATTATTGCTGGCATGGGTTGGACTGAACAGCCACATGCCAGCCAGGAGAAAATGCTTACTAAGGGGGAAAACTTACACGCTAATAGGTATGAGCACAATCGCCACAAGGACGGGGATGGCTTCTTACTATCGCCGGTGCACTGAGAAGCATGAGCGGAATCAAGCTATTGGCCTCAGAGGCGTATAGGGGTTGATGATCGTGCTCCACGCAACTCCACGTTGATATGCTACTGCTTCTCACTCGTCCGCAGAAACGCTTGTAGCGTAACAAGGTCATCGACTACTTCGCTAGCAGAGCTGTATCTACCTTCCCAGCACTTCCGAGCAATCTCTCCGCCTACATCTGCTTCCAGATGAGGGAACCGACCTTCTTGGAAACGGCATAGGAATTCTGCTTCATCGTCGATAGTGTGAAGTTGCGGGAACGGTCGATGACCAGTAACAATATGGTAGATAGTGAATCCTAGAGCGAAGATGTCTGTTATAACATCTGCAGAGTCCTTGTTATGGCGAGGCATGAACGACTCTGCATTCTCGGAAGCTCCTCCATCGTAAATTACTCTTCCGTCTGACCCTAACAGTCGGCCCTGAAAGTCGCAGAGCTTAACGTGGCGCTCAGTATCTAAGAGGACGTTCCGGACGTTAATGTCGCATATTATGATATCCTTCTCGTGAGCGTAGGCAACCCCTTCTGCAATCTCTCTAGCGAACCAGATTATTTCTTGTTTCGTGATATCTCTTTCTTGAATATACATTTCCAATGATCCGCCCGGCGCATATTCCAGGAGCAATCCGTCCTCAACCTTCCCCTTGAATTCAATGATGCGAGGATGCTTGCCAAGCTGCAGGAACATCTCGTGTTCAACGTCAAGAGAGGGCGGGAGCCCTTGACATGCGGGTACTTGAGGATCGTCGTTTCGTCGACAAAACCGATGTAGTGGCACCCGCCGGTAGTAATAATATATTGTACGATTTCGGGAAAGTGAGCTTCAACATATATGACATCATCCATATTTAATCTTGACACGCTGACACTGTCGCAGTGGTTTGTCGATACGATGGTAGGAGAACACGGGCGGGCGGACTAACAACTTAAACAGTTACGAAGGGCCAAGTTAATTCGGGGTCATTATATAAGCAGCGCTAGCGCACCTTTTTAACAGCTAAGTTTTTTTTTTCATCTACTAAAAGGAAATATAGTAATAGCAAAAGCTTAATTTTTAGATTATATATATATCTATATACTAATAGATATAAGTTAACCTATTAGATTTAAAGGGGTTTTAATAGTTGTATACAGTTTACTAAAAGTAGTATACTATAATAAATAGACCTAATAAAAGAATTAAATATTAATAGATAAATAAGTTAATTAATAATTCTTCTTACTTCTATCTTATAAGGTTTAGGAAGTTATATATATAAGTATACTTAGCTAATAGTATATATTTATATACGTACCTAATTAATTACTATCTTAATCTTATATACTAGCTCTACTAGTAGTATTATATCTAATATACTCCTTTAGCTTAAGACTTATATTAAGCTAAGCTAAAATATATATTTATTAGATTTAAAGGGTCTAATATAAAGGTTACTAAAAAGGCTTTTTAGTAATAGCTAAGTAGATTAATTAATTAAGGAGGTTTAAGTAAGTATGTAATAAATATATATAATAAATAGTTAATTAATTAATTGTAGTAATTAATTACTCTAATTAACTAATTAATTATTCTATTCCTCTAACCTCTATATCCTAGCTACTCTATATACTTAAATCTACCTAGTTTACTAAAGTTACCTAGTATAGCTAGTAGAGAGCTACTATCTTTACTAAATTAGTTTAGCTCTATACTATTTAGATAATAACGTAATAGACTATAATATTTATAATAACTGTTTAGTATATAATAGTCTAGCTCCCTAGCCTCTTATAGTTATACTAGCTAGTATACTATACTTAGAAAAAAAGAGGCTAAGAAGATTATACTTTTTTAGTAGCTCTAGATTATACTCTAAGTTATATATCTTATCTAATATACTCCTTTAGCTTAAAACCTATATTAAGCTAGACTAAGATATATATTATTAAGTTAAGCTTAAATCTTATTAAGAAGTACCTTATACTTTACCTAATACTCTTGTATTTATACTAGTCTAAGTTAAGTAAGAAAGTACTTCTATTTATTATATAGTAAGACCTTTATAAAGCTATTAGCTATTATCTTAGTTAATAGTATTATAGGTTATAACCCTATATAGGAATTAGAACCTATAGAGCCTAGGTTACTATAGAGTAATTATCTAATAGGCTATAAATCTAAAGGACTTAGATAGGACAATAATATATTTTATAATCTAAGTACGTAATAAAGGTTATATAATATAATCTATAGATCTGTAGATCTATAAGTAATAGATTAATAGATTAATAGATTAAAGTAATCTATAATCTATAAACAATAGAGTAATAGATTAATAGATTAAAGAATAAACTACAAGTATATAGTTTATATAATATCTATTACTACGATAATATTATTAATCCTAATCTTTAACCTAGAGTAATATACTCTTAATATCTATAATTTAGAATTATTATTATACTTTATCCTATTAACAGTTAACCTAATACCTATATCTACCTACGTTGTACTTTAACTACAATTACTACGTACTTAGGTAAGTTAGCTAATAAGTACTATAGCTAATAACTTTTATACTTTAATAATTATTATTTTAGAGAGTAAAGTATAAGCTGCGTATTATCTAAGCTATATAATAATAATAGCTATACTAATAAGAAAAGGACTTCTTATAATATATAAGTTAGATAATATAGACTTTAGAAATATTAGAGAAGTTCTAAGAAGTCTTTATAAAGATAGAGAATAAATAAAAGTAGTAATTAAAAAACTCCTTAAATAGAATAATAAGTTAAAAAGCTATATTAACTAGAACAAGACCTAGGTAAAGGCTATTACTAGGAATTAAGAAAGAATTAAAGGTATTATAGGCTACCTAGGAACAAGCGTAATAAAGAAGCTACTAAAGATACTAGAACTTAAGAAGTTTAATAGAGAAAGGAAGAACCTACAACCTTTCTTAGTAGTAGTAATACTATATCTAGATATACAAGTAGAATACTTTAATATAAAAGAGAAAAAAGTTATATATATAGGAATATACTTTAAGGATAAAGTAATAAAGTAGTTTAATCTATACTAAATAGACTATAGGCTTAATATACCTAAATAATAAAAAGAAAGAATAGTAATAATATTTAGTAATTATAAATAATTTATTAAAAAGCTTAAAGTAGTATTTAGAGATACTAATATTATAAGATAAGCTAAAGAAAAACTTATAAGCCTAAAATAAATAAAAGGAGTACTAAAATATATATTAATATTTAAATAACTATCTATAAATATAGAATAGGACAAACTAGTATTAATAGTAAAATTTAAAGAGGGCCTAAAGAGTAAAATCTAATATAAAATAATTTAAATAGAAAAAGTATAAACTTTTAAGGCTATAAAAGTATAAGCTATCTAAATTAATAATAAGCTCTAAGAATAGAGAAAGAACTAATATAGAGAAATAAAGAATACCTAAAACTAAGAAGACCTAATAATCTTAGATACTAATAAAGAAAGTAAAAAGAAAGACTTTAAATACTATAACTATAATAAGAAAGAGTATTATATAAAAGATTATAGAAGTAAGAAAAAAAAAGGTAAAAAAGACCTTACTTATTATAACTATAGAAAGAAAGGATACTTTATAAAAGATTACTAAAGTAAGAAGAAAAAAGAGATATAGTTAAAAATAAATAAGATAGAAAAGAACTCTAAAGAATATATAGAAGAACTATAAAAGAAAGTAGTAGCTAGTTAAGAAAACTATTAAGAGTTATATTAGATAGTCTACTATAAAGATATATACCTAATATATATCTATATAAAATAAAGAGTAAGATAGTTCTTATAGAGAAAATAGAATAGAATAGTAGTAATAAAAGAATAAGTCTAAGAATAGGTAGAAGAAACTTATAAGGATTAGAATAAGAAATTAGAGGTAGAAACCTAAGGAGTAAGACTCCTAACCCTATTATAAATAATAAAAGAGGATTAAGAAAATACTTTAAAAAGAGAGAGCTCTAGTATAAGAAGTTAAGAAGACTCTAGTATAGAGGGCTAAGAAAGCTCTAAATAAGAAATACTAGTAGAAAATAAAAAGTTCTTATTAAGATAAAGACTAATATTAGGAATAGAAGAAGTATATAATAAATAGAAGTTATACTTTCTAAAAGAAATAAAGATTATATCCTTTAGATACTAGATAGAGATAAATATAGTAGCTATAAGAGATATACTTATATAAAAAGAATAGACCTAATTAGTAAAGAAAATAAAGTAGCTAGAAGACGCCTATATATAGAATATACTAGTAAGGTACTATATTCTAGTATAGAATAAGCTAGAGAAAGATAAGTATAGAGAAGGAGATAATATAAAAGTATAATTAAATTATCTTATATATTATAAAATCGCCTAGGTATCCTATATAGAGGTAGGCTATTAAATATACAAGAAGCCTAAGGATATAAATAAAGTATAGCTAAAAAGAAGTAATAACTAAAACCTTATAAAGGCTATTAAAAAGAAAGAAGTCTATAGATAGTAACTAGTAAAAACTTAAAAGAAATACTTAGTACTAGAACTAAGATATAAATTATCTAAAGAATATATATAAAGAAGGCTTTAGTATAAATATATATAAAATAAATACTTAAAATATATAGAAGAAAAGGTTAAAATAAAATACTAGCTTAAGAAAAAAATACTTTAAGGAATAAAAGGACTATATATAACTATAGAAGGCTACTACTAAAGAAAGAAGATCTAAATAATAGTAGATAGTAAGGCTACCTAAAACTTTATAAGAAAGAAATTTATAGAATAATAAGGAATATAGTAGATACTAAAAAGGTATCTATAATAACTAAGTATAATAGAAGGACTACTATTTTAAGAGCTAGTTAACTCTAAAACTAAACTCTTAATATTAGAAGTATAAGGACTAGAAATCTATAATCTAATTATAGATATAATATAACTTAATAAATACTAAGACGTAATACTAGGAATACTATAGCTAGAGATAGTAAACTCCTAAATTAATTAGAGAATAGAAAAGATTATATATAAACAAGATATACTATAAGTAAATATTAAAAGATATATAAGAAAGTTCCTAGAAGAATATAAGAAATAAGAAGAGTTTCTAATAGAACCTAAGAACTACTAACTAATATATAAACTATAAGATTTAAAAATAGAGCTAAAAGAAGGTAAAACTATAAGATAGAGCTTAGTCTACTAAAAAATAGAGGATAAAGTAAAAATTATAAAGGAATATATTAAGATAGTACTCTAAAATAAGTAGATAAGACTATTAAGCTTATTAGTAGCTTATAGAACTCTCTTTATAGATAAAAAGAAAATAAAAGAGAAAAGGTTCTATATAGACTTTAGAAGAACTAATATAATAATAAATAAGAACTAATACTTTTTACTTTATATAGATAAGATATAGGATAAGATAAGTAAAGCTAAAATCTTTATAAAACTTAATATATAGAACGCTTATTACTAGATTTAAATAGTAAAAGGCTATAAATAGAAAATAGTATTTAGAATATAATATAGATTATATAAATATTAGGTTGTACTCTTTAGATTAACTAATATACTAGCTATATTCTAAGAAAGGATTAATATAATACTATAAGAATACCTAGATATCTTTATATTTATATACTTAGATAATATCTTAATATTTTCTAAGAATAAAGAGGATTATATAAAATATATATACAAGATACTAGAACTTCTAGTAGAAAACTAGATATTTCTTAAAATAAGGAAATATAAATTCTATATAAAGAAAACTAATTTCTTAGGATTTATTATTAAGCTAGGATAACTAAAGATTAACCTAGCTAAGATAGATACTATAATTAGATAGCTAATACTAAAGAATATTACTAAAATCTAATAATTTTAAGGACTTATAAACTTCTACTAAAAATTTATAATAGGATAGTTAGAACTTATAAAACTACTAATAAGGTTAATAAAAAAGAATATACCTTTTAAATAAATAGATAAATATAAAAAAGTATTTAATACTATAAAGGAGAAATTTAGAGAAGACCTAGTTCTAAGAATATTTAAACTAGAACTACTCTTAATAGTTAATACAGATATATTGAATTTAGTATATAGTATAGCCTTATAATAGGAAGACCTAGTTATAGGAATAAAGTACCTAGTAGAGTACTTCTTAAAATAAATAATAGAAGTAGAAATAAACTACCCTATTTATAATAAAGAAATACTAGTAATATATAAAGTACTTAAATAATAGAGAGTATATCTATAAAGAGCTAAATATAAGATATAAATCTATACTAACTATAAGAACCTAATAGGATTTATAATAAATAAAGACCTAATATAATAATATACTAGATAGTAGGAATATCTTATAATATTTAACTTTAAAGTAATTTATATAAAGAGATTAGAGAATATATTTATAGATATACTAAGTAGAAGACTAGATCTATAGAAAGAAATTAAAGCTAAAGGAACTATACTAGTAAAAAACAAGAAGGGATACTTAGAAATAAATAAGCCTAAAGTAGATACAAGTCTAGAAATTACTAGAAATAAATAGAACTAGTAGATTAAAGAGGAAACCTAAAAAGATCTAAATACCTAAGAAATAGAAAATAGATTCTAAATAGAATATAGATAAATTTATATACTAACTAAAATATAATAAGAATTTATAAGATAATTCTATAAACTACTAGTATATAGATATTAAGGAATAGAGAAAACTTTAGAGAGACTACTAAGGAACTATTATATACTTAAGGTAAGATAGATAGTAATATAAGTACTAAAAGACTATATAGAGTACTAAAGAAATAAATATAATAGATATATACTATATAGAATACTATAACTAGTAGAAGTACTAGAATAACTATAAGGAGTTATTATAATAGACTTTATTACTAGACTACTAAAATTAAGAGACCTAATCTTAAGAATTAAATATAATAGTATTTTAATAATAGTTAATAAACTAATAAAGTATATATACTTTAGACTATATAAAGAAAAAAGTAGTATAAAGGAAGCTATATATTAAGTTATAGACTTAGTTATAGAATAATATAGAGTACTAGATAAAATTATTATAGATAGAGATATTAGATTTATATCTAGTATATAGAGTACTATAATATCTTTACTAGGAATTAAATATAGTATATTTATAGGATACTATCTATAGATAGATAGATAATTAGAATAAATAAATTAGATAGTTAAGTAATATCTAAGATACTACCTTAATTACAACTAAAACAATTAGGTAGTACTACTACTAGTAGTATAATTAGCCTATAATAGCTTAAAAAATATAGTAATAAGAGTATTACTATTCTTTGTAAACTATAGATTTAAACTTATAGTATACTAAATACCTAGAGATATAGAAAGGTAGAACCCTAGAAGATAAAAGATTATAGATAGAATTAAGGAAATATACAAATAATTAAAAGAGGATGCTAAGTTCTTAAGAAACTAGATAGTAAGATACTATAACTAAAAGTATAAAGAAGGACCCTAATTTAGGAAAGAAAAGAAAGTATAGTTATAAAAGAAGAATATTAAAACTAAAAAACTAAGTTTAAAACTAGACTATATAAAGATTAGACTATATAAAATTTAAAAATAAGTAATATTAGTTATATATAGATTGAAACTACTAAAGAAAATAAAAATATACCTTATATTCTATATTTTATTACTAGAAGAAGTACTATAGAACGTAGAACTAGTAGTCTATAAAGCTAATATATATAGAGAATAAGAAGAATATAAAGCCTAAGAAATTATAGGATACTAACTCTATAATAGAAAGAATTACTACTTAGTTAAGTAGTTAGGAGTAGATAAAGATAGAAAACTATAGGAATATATATAAGAACTAGAAGAAAACCTTAATTACTCTAAGTTACTAGAAGACTTTTAAAGTTAAAACTAAGTAACTTACTTTATAGTAAACTAAGAAATAAATTAAAATTCTATAAAAGATAGTTACTACTTATAATAGATAGAGAGGTGTATAGAGAGATAGTAATACTAAAAATAGTAGAAGAAACTATAGGACTACCTAAGATAATAGATAGCTATTATAATACCTTAACCTTTTTAGTATCTAACTTAGCCTTAAGTATAGTATATTATATACTAATCTTTTTATTATTATAAGCCTATAACTTATAGAGATTAGATAGATAAGTTTAAGTTTCTACTAGCTTACTTAAGGCTTTAGCTATTAGAGCTAGGATACGCTTATACTTAGCCTTAGCCTCTAAGATCTAGGATAATAATTTTACTTCAGCCTAGTTAGTAGCTCTCTCTAATAGAATTTAGCCCTAATATATATATAGTAATTAAAGGCTTATATTTAGAAATAGATATACTAGAAATATTATATAAACTATAAACGTTAGCCTAGATATATACCTTATATACCTTACTAAGTTTTAAAGAAAATAGGTATATAGTATCTAGAGAATAGTAATAAAAATAAAGAAATATCTTAATACTTTAATATAATACCTAGTTAGTAAGATTAAGATAATAAAGAGTAGATTTAGTAGGTTTAAAGAGCTTATAAGAAAGAATAATTAGTAAATAAGACTCTAATAAGTTAGAAGCCTAGAATAGAGAAGGCTTTAGCCTAATAGAACCTAAGAGAAGAGATAGTATTATAGGTTATAACCTTATATAGGAATTAGAACCTATAGAGCCTAGGTTACTATAGAGTAATTATCTAATAGGCTATAAATCTAAAGGACTTAGATAAAATAATAACGTATTTTATAATCTAAGTACGTAATAAAAGTTATATAATATAATCTATAGATCTATAGATCTATAAGTAATAGATTAATAGATTAATAGATTAAAGTAATCTATAATCTATAAATAATAGAGTAATAGATTAATAGATTAAAGAATAAACTATTAGTATATAGTTTATATAATATCTATTACTAGGATAAAATTATTAATCCTAATCTTTAACCTAGAGTAATATACTCTTAATATCTATAATTTAGAATTATTATTGTACTTTATCCTATTAATAGTTAACCTAATACCTATATCTACCTACGTTGCACTCTAACTATAATTACTACGCACCTAGGTAAGTTAGCTAATAGGTACTATAGCTAATAACCCTTACAAATAGAGTATATTTAACTTAAATTTAACTAGCTAATACCTTTTACTTTAGCTAGTAGTTATAGATATCTATATACTATAGTTTAGTCTATAGTTTAGCTAGCTCTTCTATTATAAGCTAGATTGTTTAAGTATTATTATACTAGATAGTAATATAGTATATAGGTAGCTTAATTTATAGCTTATTAAGTAGTCTTAATATAAATATTACTTCTTTAGCTACTTGTAATAGAGCTAGAAGTTTAGC
>JALNQK010000400.1:0-16260 GCA_028458525.1 Ophiosphaerella herpotricha
GTACCTCTTAATAAGATTTAAGCTTAACTTAATAATATATATCTTAGTCTAGCTTAATATAGGTTTTAAGCTAAAGGGGTATATTAGATAAAATATATAACTTAGATATATAACTTAGATACGTAACTTAGAGTACAATCTAGAGATACTAAAAAAGTACAATCTTTCTAGCCTTCTCTTCTTCCTAAGTACAGCATGCTAGCTAGTACAACTATAGGAGGCTAGGGAGCTAGACTATTATATACTAAATAGTTATTATAAGTATTATAGTCTATTATATTATTATCTAAATAGTATAGAGCTAAACTAATTTAGTAAAGATAGTAGCCCTCTACTAGCTATACTAGGTAACTTTAGTAAACTAGGTAGATTTAAGTATATAGAGTAGCTAGGTTATAGAGGTTAGAAAGATAGAACAATTAATTAGTTAATTAGAGTAATTAATTACTGCAATTAATTAATTAACTATTTATTACATATATTTATTATACACTTACTTAAATCTCTTTAATTAATTAATCTACTTAGCTATTACTAAAAAGCTTTTTTTGTAACCTCTATATTAGACTCCTTAAATCTAATAAACTTACTAACTATAGGTTACTACCTACTCCCTACTTCTACGTATATCCTACGATGCTACAATATATATAATTAGTAGTTTACTTAATTACTAGTACTATATTATATCTAATATATCTACTAGTACTATATTAGGTAGAAATACGCGTCTTAACTACTTAATACTAATTATATTAGATATCTAGCTATTCTTAGAGGTTGTATAAAGCTAGTTAGGAATTATTATAGGAAACTAGGTACTCTATAAGTTCTTACCTTTAAATATAACTAAATAGTGTAGTTTCTTACTTATAGCTAATATATACTTAATTATTAATACCTACTTATAGTTCTCTAGTAACTAATAGTAAGCCTTCTTTTTCTTACTACTTGCGAGTACTCTAGTATTTATATATACACCTAAAGCCTTCCTAGTCTTATCTATATTCTACGTATCCTTAGCCCTTATACCTAGTCTTATACAAGTACTCTTAAAGAACTTAAGAAACGCGCGTATCTACTCTTGTATTGCTCCCTTAGCCCGTGCAGCCTCTATCTTTCTACCTACAATTAATGCAACGCGTAGGTTGCACTTAATAAAGGAGGATAACTAATACTTACCTATAGGATTGTTGTCTCTATTTATCCTTAGGATTTGATTTGCTATTTCTCGAGCGCGAGGGTGTAAGGGAGGAAAAGCGTGTGCGTCCTCTTCAAGGATCTATTGTACAAGAAAGTCTTCTTGCTCTAGAGTCAATCGCTACTAGTATACGTGGCTGGTTTGACTGCTCTGTGTACCGCGTATACGCGCAGAGAGCGTGGCTTGAGGGATATTGTATGCTTTCGCAGCAGCTCTTTGGCTTGAAAAAACACCAGTATTGAGATCGCGGATAGCTGCTTGTATAGATTCTTCACAGTTATCCATTTTGGTAGGGTGGTTGTTGAGTCAACACGATTTTCAGATGGGTGACTGGTTTCTGAGGGGTGACTCGAAACCCCGGGTGACTCGAAACCCTGTCGGCTAGCTTAGGTTATGCCTCGGCACGGCCATTGGGCGCCAACAAACAGGCAAATCTGCCCTTCGCCCTCTGCCTTCAAGTAGAGGAAGTAGGACGCCACCTACACAAAGACCGCGGGAATGCGCAATATCATACCTATATGCATTCCTACAACGGAATAGATGCTATTCCTAAGTGACTGCATCAGTTGAAATGGAGAGTCTGGTATTGAGCGTAGAAAAATCGTGGACAATGCACATTGCCTTCGCAGCTGATCTCTACTTCCTAAGCGGTTGTAGATATGCGGCCTTGAGAACGAAACTAATGCATGTCCTCTAATGGCTATCGATTTGGCCATCAACATGAGCCGTGAGCACTGTAAGCCCCTTCACACCTTGCAGTATCGTTCTATAGGACCAGGGAACCCAGAGGAAGGAAGACACTCTATCGAGCGTGGGCGTGGACGTGATGATATAAAGCATCGCATTTTGACTCGTTCCTTTATTTCCAGCATTAGCTGTCTGGCTTCTTCCTACTACAGTTCTATCCCGTATCCTCTATTCTCCGTCTTCTACGGCACGATAGGTCACAATATACTTATTCTCTACCGACCCGTCTACTCCCGTCCATCTCCAGCATCGTACGAAGCATTCGGGATAGCCTGTATGCGAAGCACATTGATTATTCGATCATGATCTAATGATATCACAGGACTCAATCTCACTAGACGCCGTCTTTTCCTTCAACTCATAGAAGTGTAGTCTAAAGTGTTTCCCCCGAAATACCTGATCTGTATGTATACCTATTCGCTCCGTGGCTCCGCAACAGCTATAGTTAGACAAGAGCGGACTGCGCATTTGAAACCTATGCTTACTTTTATGTTAGCTCCAAATTTGCTCATTATGCCTACTGCACTCGACACCTTATTAGCTCCTGAACCCTCTGCCCCACCAAACACTTCTCAACCTTCGACGTAGCAGGGCAGTGCTTCTCGGGGGGTCAATGGCAATGTGGGCGATCGCGGGCAACCTAAGATCCCCGCCGCCTCAGGCAGCCAAAACAGTGCTGCATCTAATGGCGTTTCTATGCCTTCGTATGGTTTGGCAGATTTAATAGGGGGTTCAAATGCGGCTCACGCTGCTCAGCCGGATCCTACTTCCAACGACGGCTATACAAAGAATGGTGTTTAGTCTCTATCGTGATGTATACTACTCGAAAGTTGGCGGCATGTTGTCATACCTCTCCTATTACTAGCCGAGATGGTTGTTTGGTTGCTGTAAAGATAGATTCTATACATTATGGTTCAGCTTGCAAATGGAGATTTCCGGCTCATGTCAGATGATTAGTATATGACTCAATGCATGTTTTTGTGGGTGCTAAGCTAAGCGAACTTCCGTGCGCTAGCAGTCGTGCGTTACTCCTCCTATCCTACGCACATATACCTCTAGCCACATGCTTATTACTTCCTACTCTCGAAGGCAAAGTTGCAGTCGTACTCTTAAGGCGCCTGAGAATGATGTCTAGCGGAGCTCACGAACAACTGACGAAACAGGACCCCGAGACGTTATATATTGATCTTGTGACAACACCAGCTTTCTAGGAACAAACCTCTAAGCTCGCATTACTCTTAGGGACCCTGCTATACCTACAAAGCATAACGAAGTTGCAAGAGGGAGTCTTTGCGTTCCAGTCAATTCCGGAGTTGGAATGTCTTCGCACCGAAATCCTCAACATAGTAAGTTAAAAAACATAGTACAGCAATACAAGTAATAAATTATACCTCAGGATCATCAAGACTTGGTAGAAAAGACGGGTGCAGCTTTGGAATTCCGAGACCCAAAGCCAAAAGAAGCAGCACACCGTTACACAGCAGTGCTGCTTATGTGCAAAGCCACACTTTACACAGACAGCGATCAAACTTTCTATATTCAACGATTTCCTATCAAGCCGTAAGTTTACGAAGTAATAAACCATCGCGTTCGAGAAATTGATCACAAAATCGCGACTCACAGCGTTACAAACGACACAACGATGTTGCTACAAAGTCGTACAGCGTCAAGTACGAAGGCCGAGGCGACACTACATTCACATTCTGTTTGCGTTGTACTCCCAAACGTTCGCATAGAGATGGTAGAGCAACTGGTCCCTTTTCTCCTCATACCCCGTCTCACTTCCAAAGTGTAATTGGAGCCACATAGCTCGTCATAGTCTATGCTAGCTTGTGATCTGGGGACTAGAACTTTGCAGAAAACAATAAGAGATTTCGTCACATGGTCCTGGAAACAGATTGCTTAATCCATAAGACGGCAAACTTTCGTCTACACTCCTTGACCGACCGTGACGCGTCTGTTCAATATCTTCAGGGTATGAGGTTGTCAGATGAGATGCGTAACTCAGAGCGCAATCCAGAGATACCGAAAAAGTGCAATCTTCCTGGCCTCCCCCTCCCTAAGCGCGGCACGCTAGTCGGCACAACCATGGGAAGCTAGGGAGCCAGACTATCACATGCCAAACGGTTATCATGAATATTATGGTCCATCACATCATTGTCCGAACGGCACGGAGCCGAACCAATTCGGTAAAGATAGCGGCCCTCCACCAACCGTGCCGGGCAACCTCAGCAAACTGGGTAGATTCGAGTATATAGAGCAGCTGGCATCTAGAGGTAGACAGAACAGAACGATCAGTCAATCAGAGCAATCAATTACTGCAATCAATCAATCATCCATTTATCACAGATATTTATCACATACTTGCTCAAACCTCTTCAATCAATTGATCTACCTGGCCGATGCCAAAAAGCCTTTTCAGTAACCTCTATATCAAACCCCTCAAATCTGACAGAGGTTGGGTTGATCTGATGCCCCCCGTCGAATGTAGTGTGTGAGTCTGAATGCCTCGATTGTTTAACCGATTTCGCGTTCTCAGAGTACTGGCGCTGCTGGTCTTCAATCGTGAAAGAATTAGCTATTGAGATAGCCGAGGTTTCGACGTTTTCTGTTGGGGTGGTAGCGAACGAATAAGTTTTTGCAATATCATCCAGCAGACAGACTTACTTAGAAAGAACAGCTCAGTGGCTCGTGACTCAGGCCAACCTACCTTGACAAGCCTCTCAATGACTCCATATGCGTTCAGTGCAGCCTCTCGTAGACTCTTTAGGCGCCTACATCCGAAAACAGCTACAACCGCTAGGATTCTATCAACTTCTGAAGTGGGTGTCCCAATTTTCTCCAAAATGGCACAATACACAAGCAGAACAAACGCCTGGAAGTAGGAAAAAGACTTTTGAAGCTTTTGATTATCGAGGGAGGAGCTCGTGAGTGTAGCGAATTGCTCGCCTATATCAATAGGACTGTTCGGATACTGCGCTCTATGGGCGGTTACTGTGGCGTGATCCCGTGTAAAGAGAGAAGCGAGAACTTATTGATAATTTTGTGGGGTATGCACGATCGGGACCGGGTATGTTCCCGAGAAACCGAGTGGCCTCTTGGCTCTGAGGCGATGGCTTGGGAACGATGGCTTCGGTGACGATGGGCTCGACGCGATTGTCGACCAATTGCCATTGCCTTTTGAAAACACTGCAATTTTGACAGTGTTTGAGCAATACAGTGTGAAGATCATGTTCTAGACCATTGATTTGCGTGAGGTTGTGCATGTTGTGTAGAGTACGCGTTATCCGGGACGGTTTTGGTTGAAAGCGCTAATCCAAAAAGGTGTTCCCCTAGGGAACACTTTTTTGGATTAGCGTTGACGCCGCATTTAACACTTCTGAGCCACACTGTAAGGGCAAGAGCCCGTCCTGAATCTCCACCACAGGCGCTAATATCTACATCACCCTGACGCTAGATTTGGTGACCCGTGTGCATAACAGGGATTTGAAACTAGATCCAGTACGAGCATGAAATTCCGCTAAGCTTGCATCCCACCATGCGGGCTCCCGTAAACTCCTAGCCATAGTTGTTGTCCACTACCGAGGGTCCGAAGCCATGACCTTTCTTTTGAGGGTGCGCTGGCCATCGCATGGCGGACGTCCACCATATATTATGCACGCTTCCACCAGGCTGAGAGGTCCTCCAAATTTTGCCTTACCGCCCTTTCAAGTCCTTCACCGGTTGCCTTCCTGCAGCAAGAACCCGATGTTTTGCCTTCTTTCCAATCCGTCTCCGCCCACTAGAATGGCTCAAGCTTCTGCGTCTACCCTCAAGGCGGCAGTATGTAGGCTCACACTTGCTGCGCTCAGATCTAATTCCAGCACAGGGAACGGACACGCTCAGTATTGCGACGAGGGAGTACCAGAACGATTGGACCTCTGAGCAATGGAGTTGGGAAAGCCAGCACCATGCTCAAGATGAAGCTGAAGAGGACGAAGGATTTTTTTGCTGCTTTGGTTGGTTCCCGTCATTCTTGTCGTTCTTTTCGCCTACCGCACCCAAGAAACGAACCGACCGCCTCAGCTTGCAATGTGCGGGCGACGCTGAGCCCGTTGTTGTGAACAATCCAACGAACAAGTGCCCAGGAATAGCCACTGATGGTACTTTTCGCCCCCAATTTTTTTGGTAGAGAGCTGATTAAGTCAAGAAGAGAAGACTGATCTTTATACCAAGAACACTCGACACGACTCCTCAATCGACCCAGATACACAAGGACCTTTCTCATCATTGGCGATAGAAACGGCTCAGTTCCGGGACATTTGTACGAGACGAGCAATACTAACACGGAAACCAGCTAGCCGAGCACTGGAGACTCCTCGCAGTACGATGATCGATACATCGACCATCAACGACTCGCAGCTTGCCAGTTCTGAAGATCAACTCTTCCCCGACTTTGACAACGGGGTTGGTGAGAGTAAATGTGAGTCGGGCCAAACGTTTAACTCTATGGTATGCTTCCCTTGCGCATTGGATGCTAAGCTGACAGACTTAGGGCGGCTGTATTCTAGTAACTACTACGAAAGAAATCTTCGTTAGTACCGCTTAGTCGAGGAACACCCTTGTGGCAGCACCTCAATCGAACCACTTTAGCGGTGCTCTCCTAGCTTTTAGGCGCACTATCGCCAACATCAGAACTTTTAGATAGTCTTTCAATATCATCATGACATGCTCCATCACTAGTATTCTGTTGTCAGATGAGATGCCCAATCCGGCACTCATCCAAAAAGTGCAATCTTCCTGGCCCCCGCCCACCTTGGTACGCGATGGACGCTGGCGCCATGCTAGCCGCTGGGCGAGCCAAACCATGGATACTCGGTGCATCTAGACTCAGCTGTGGCGCATCCCTTGGACGGGAGACCAGCACTCGGGTAACGCGCCAGCTCAACAAAGGGCAACCCTTACACAAGCTCGCCGTGACAAAGGCTCAGCCCCAAAGAGGCCGTAGAGCTGAGGATCTCAAAGGATCTCGAAGATATTTGAGAGAGAAACAAGTCAATCAAGCAACTTACTCAACTCAAACAAACAATTATTTATCACGTTCAATTATCACAGTCTTGTGCCGCTCATAGCAAATCGTGCACGGCCTCCGAAACCCCTCTCAAATCGGACATCTGTCAATGTCAGTCGTATGCGAGCAGATCACCTGTATGCGGTACCACCGATGCTTTGCCCTCATACCCTACGCCGGCTTTTCAAAACGAGTGACACGGCACGTCGCGTGCACTTATCGAGAACGACTCCGTGCACTGCATGTACTGAGCTGGGGCAAGCGGCCTCGTCACTAGACCCTGCACCACAGGAACTCACACCAGAAAGAGCTGTGAGCCTAGGCCGAGCTCTGCATAATCAATAGTGGCGGAATGCTTGTCGTTGACTCAACACAGGGCACAACCACCCCTAGGGTCACCGATTGCTTGGCTACAGAGCGCGTAAGCGTGGTTAGCCACGATGGTCGATGCCCATACCTGATTATATATGCTGGAATGCGGCAGGTAGTATCAGAGTGGCAGGTAGTATCAGAGTGGCAGGTAGTATCAGAGTGGCAGGTAGTATCGGAGTGGCAGGTAGTATCGGAGCGGTAGGTGCGGTGTGCGTGAAACTGTATACAGGGATTGTCTCGATGAAAGAAGTTTCTTGGCCCTGCACTTTGCCTCTCAAGAAGTAATTGCCTCTCCTTAAGACCCTGGCATTAGCTGTGGAATGTATGGTTGTTGCAGATCTGGACACGACTCGCCACTCGAGCAGCGGTGTTGACGTGGTGGGGTCGACTCCCATTTCTTGCACTATTAGGCCTTTGTTCCCTGACTCTTTGGCTTTTCCTCATTCCATACAGTTGTCAAACGCCCTTCCACTATTTCAAATTCACCAGGATTACGATGAATCGTCCACTTCTCTTTGTTCAGTGCCAGCTTGTCTTTCTTTTCACTTTCTACTTGATTCCAAACTTGCACAAGGCTCTTATAGTCTCCGCCGCCATCTCGATTACCCTCAGGGCTTTCAACGGCGTTACATCCATCAGCATCGTTGTCAACGCCACTGCAATGGTTGGAACGATTCTTACACTTTGGATGAAGCCTATTTGTATGAATATTGTTGTAAGATGTTATCGTTGACTAATTCATGTAGATCCACATGTACATGACAGTGGCAACTCTACGGCCATACTGTTGTGCTTGGTTACATCAACGACATCCCTTATTTTTGGTACACACAAGAATCAACGGTCCCTTGTTGTGCCGTTAGTGCTTGGATGGAGCATCACTATCGTGTTAGCTTCATGGCTGTTTTTGTTTACATCAATTCTGTTAGTCGTGGTTGTATCGTGTATATTGTTATGGATTCAAGAAGGCACGGTCTAAGCAGTTCATGTAATCTGTGACGCCTCCTTCAATTAGGCAGCATGTCGAATATGTTGAAAAGACGCAGCTCGTATAAAGCGCGTAAAACCTTATGCGTAAAAATGCATTGTGTCGAACACTCGAGCTATTTCTTTGAGCGAGTCATAAAGGAGGCCTTTGTTAGTGGGATGAGGATATATACGGATGCGGGTGTAAAAAGGCTGAGTAACACCGTTCTCTATCCTTTGCTTTGCCGCTGGGATGGTGCAAGAAGCAAATTCAGGTCCAGCGGCGGTGAGGGTAAGTATCCCCGCTCCATGTCCCGTCTCGGATGACGCCCCCATGCATGGATACAGCAGGTAGTATGTAGATCCAAAGTCCATCCTTCTCGCTACGCTCCAAGAACCATAGCGTGTTCGTGCACAGAGCAGCCACGGGTAGAGCAGGGCCGTTGTGTTGCCACTTGCATCTCCGTCCAATTTTGGATGGGCATTTGCTTTTCTTCCCTTATTTACTATCCGGAATCCCCAGCTATCGAGAAGTATATCAGCACCTACTCAAACCTACCTCCGCGATCTCGACTTTGTCCGAGACCACTCCCTTGACAATGACCCTACCCATGATTAAACCAGAGAATTTAGTACAGGAAGATTATGGCGAACAGTCGAAGATACAAGAAGGCCTTCTCGCGTACGGAAGGTTACCCGCGGATAGTTCGGAGTACAATCATGCACAGAGCGCAATGTACTTTTTTCTTAACTCTAGAAGACGCTATCCCTAACGTGAAGCAGGCGTCCTGGAATCCAAACCGAACCTAGCCCTTACGCCCAAACTAGCCACAATATGGAGCCTGGATTGCCGTCTTCGCTCCCACATCGTGCGACTTACGACTTCCCGAACACCATCTCGGCGGCGAATCCTTCAGATCAAGTTCATCTCAAGCAGACTGTTGCTATTGCTGTACCTATCTCTGGTCTTTCAACTGCCGTGGCTACCAGAGTCTATGTGCCGTTGTGTATGGTGAATCCGGTACCGGTACTAAGCTTTTGGATTGCCATTCAGCAACTAAGTGAGTTCGCCTACTTGAAAGCCTGTGATAAGTGCACTCAAATAGAGTCTCAAGAGCTGCTCGCTCATTTGTCATCCTGGGCTGTGGCATTGCTGCCTATCATCAACGACAGTGAACCTAAGAGCGCACTAACACTCCTGCGCTGTCTCGGATCCCTTGTTCTATTAAGTTCAGGCGCCAGCGGACTGCTATCTGGGTGGACTGAGCGTGGGTGGCTCATATCTGTCGGAGGAGGGCTCTTGTGGGCGCAATCTGCCGAAATACTAGTTTAAATAGGCTAGATATCCAGGCCTGAAATTGAGATGTGTTTTTGTTCTATCTTATGTAGGAGAGCACGATGAAAAGCACTACTACGATGTGTTAATCGTGATATACACGCTAGGGGGGAAGACGCTTCGAGAAGGTATCGGGGATAAGGTTAGGGAGTTATATGCGGTGCATGTCATTGAGAAGCCTTGTCTTGACCCAGAAAGGAATACCGAGTTCTACCTTTCACCATAGCCTGCAGATACAGAGCGCTGGAGCTTGATTGGAAGCTCAAACTCTTCCCTTCGTGTTGACGCATAGCATCTAGTGTTTTGTTGGGCGAATGGAGCTAGATAAAACCCTGGTAGTCTCCTCCGTGCATCGCCAACATTGGGAGCTAACTCGATAGGCTGGAGCGACGCATCAAAAGCGCAGATACTTACCACCACTCGAGAAAGCTAGGCGGTAGGTCCGTCAAGCGCTATCCCTTCTCTATAGCCGTTTTAGATTACAGCCCTGCCCGCATAGGCCTCGCAGATTGTATCCGGTTGAGAGGCTTAGCGCCAAAAGCACGAAGCAGGTCTATGCAGTACCCTCCGGACCATCTTTTGCCCCAATTGTGATATCGGATCGCGGTAAACGCACCGTTGGCGCCATCATTTGCCCGCAAGCAACAAACAGGCGATCGTCGGCTACCTTCTTGCATTGATCGAACAAGATTATCTCGTGACGAGGAGGCGCTCAATCTGCATCGTTAGCCTATACTTTAGTAGTGTTATTGAGCTGAAATCGCCCGTGCCTTCATGAGTTGGTAATCGAATTTTGTGTCTCGAGTCCATGAGACACTATGATCGGCGATATCTATTTCACTTAAGCTAGTCTAATAGCTAACTCACCACATCTCAAGTGACTATATCGTCGCCTCTCTTGCGTCCAAGTTTAACGACCCTACCCTAGATACGATTGTCTACGTTCGACCGTCAAAGAACTTGCTTTCGAAGATGAAAACTCGAGCCCAATCTCACGTACGTATTGCTGTTTGTTCCTCGATTGACTTCTGTTCCTAACAAGCATAGCCCATATCTCGGCGCTTGGTCGTGAAATTCAGTGTACCCAACTTGCAGCTACCAGAGGCGAACACACCCGATGCAGATACAGACGGGCCACGAATGACGCAACTTCCACCCCCTATTCTAGAGCCCGGCACATCTGCCTCCTTCTACCTCGGCGCTAGCATCGCTTTATCCAGTCTCCCAAGCGACGGTCGCCGCGATACACTCGATTCAATCGATGAACTCCAACGTACGAAACCGATTGTTGAGTTGAAGGATGACATTGAGCAACAGAAGGGGGTGGAGTGGGTATATAATATGCTAAGAAGGGAGTTCGCGCAGGAGGGGGTGGAAGAGAAGGAAACCAGGGATTGGCTTGAGGGGTTGACAAATTGGGTTAAGGAATCGGAAAAGGCGGAAGTAGGAAGGAAGCGAAAGGTGAGGTACCAGTTACCACCACCACAGAGACAGAGCCGTAGGGAACGATCGTTTGTTCCCGATGAGGACAGCCTCGCGAGACTCCGAGGTGAAAAGAGGACATTAGACAACACTACGCAGCACCTGCCTGTACGAAGCCCGTGGACGTCGAATTGGAACGGCTCTCAAAAGCACGGTGTAACGGAAATAGGTAAAATAGGCAAACGCATAGAACGAGAGCCAGCTAATAGTATGATAACAGACCTCCCGCGAGTAGAGGATCCCAATGTTGGAACGAGGATAGTGTACGTGAAAGACGTTGTTCCTACCATTATAGAGCAGCGTAGGCTTGTTTTCATGGCGTAGGTATGCATCTAGACTATATCGGTCACACATATACTATTGACAGTTCATCTACCTCATGTGATCGCATGAGCCCCGATATCTGTTATATCGCCTAATTGTAAAACTCCTTGGATGTCGTTCTTATTTAGCACATCCCACCATCACCATGACTATCCATGTCCTAGCAATCTTTGCACTGCAACGGTCATGACCCATTTGCATGTATCATCCTGTAGTGATCTTATGCATCGAATCACTGGGTGTTGCAGGGGACTAGTCGTGATGTACATGCGCACTGTCGATACGCCTGCCGATCCACGAATATGCAGGTATCTTCGTATCCGGCTTCGCTTCACCCTGAATAGCTGCATACGCACTTAATAAATACGCACCGTAGCGCATTAATATTTCTCAACAAATGCATGATTTCATCACTAGAGGCCCAGGGGGTGGAGGCGGTGAATCTTTAGGTAGTACTTACGCCGCGGTTACCTAAATCTGCAATGCTTGAACGGGAAGTATAATAGATACAGATAGCTGCAGGACTAATATGCGCGAATTCAAGACGGATATAATCGTATACGGGCCCCCAGCTCAGCTCCGAATTGTCTTACAGTAGCAATCCACGTCTAGCACGCCCAAAATGAAAACAGCCAGCCAGCTTAGCTCTTCAGCACTAAGCCTCCTTAACTATCTTCACCCCTTGATCATTGGTAGCTTCTACCTAGGTGCACTTCTCTGCAGCCACTACAACTTCTATGGAACGGCCCCCTTGGGCATCAGGAGGCGATACGTAACACTCCGACTCTTGCTGCTTCTCAACTTCAGCTACCTTACGGAGGCACTATACTTTGCCTGTCTACTGCCTAGCGACAATCAAACGGCTCCCCAATATGCCATAGTCCATACCCTTGGCGCGATGCTGGTATAGGCCGTTATTACGATTGCTTTCATCACGACTTCCTCGCCTCTATAGCATCCCTACGCCGGGATCTTCGTCGTCGAATCTCTGCTTCAGGTAGCCCTTTGCGTCACTAACGGGTTTTTGCTCTCCGCAAAAGATCATTCACAAATATTACAACTGAGTTTGAGCGTTGCAAGAACTACAGTTGCCCTTGGACTGCTAGGTGCCGCGAGTCAGACGGAAGACCACACCGACGAAGAAGTGGCCTCACTCCTTGGAAATGAACATGAGGAGAGCGGTGGGATAGCATACCTACAACGCTATGCGATATTTTTACCTTACTTATGGCCCAAGGAGGCAACTGTGTGGTTTGCCGCTCGTATCGCCATCGTCATCCTAGGCCGGATCACCAATTTCGCGATTCCACGACAAGAGGGTATTCTCTTGGATCTAGTTGCAACATCGAAGAGGCTGCCCTGGAGAGATCTAATCTGGTGGATAGCCTTACAACTCCTAGCCCTTGGATGTAGGCATAGTGACGATTGGGCGAGTACCCAGATTCAGGCGTTCTCCTATCAAAAACTTACGAACATGGCCCTCAACCATACATTAAGCCTCTCTTAGAACATCCTCTTAAATAGAAATACGGGAGAACTCGTCAAGGCTGGGGATCAAGCTCAGTCTCTCAACAATTTGATCGAGCTAGCATACTTTAAGATCTGCCCGATGCTCTTCGACTTAGTCCTTGCAACCAGTTACATAGGATATACATTCGGCATATACATTGTCTTCATCGTTCCTGCCCTCACTTTGGTATATGGCTGGCTTGGCCTTGTCTTTACGACATGGGTCAATTCAAGTCGACGCAAATGGACAGAATACAGCCGCACGAGACATCAGATTTCAACAGAATGCATCTCCCTCCATCCAACTATTTCCTACTTCAACCGAGCCGAATTCAAACTAAACCGATACAAGATGGCCGTCAGCGCCACTATAACTGCCCTCCTCAGGTACACAATGAAATCTTATTCCAGTCAGGCTATTCAAGGGATTCTAGTTCTAGGTAGATACGTTTTAGCTGCTACAGTCGTTCTCCAGCAAATTACATCCAGTCAAAATACCATTAGAACCTTTGTCACTTTTATAGGGTATTGGAATAACGTAACTAGACCAGTTAAGACAATCACACGTTCTTACCAGAGCATTACCTCCATGTTAGTAGATGCTGAAAGGCTTCTTCAACTACTCAGTCTGAGACCTGCTGTAGTTAACCCAGATCCAGCACGAAATCTTGGTATCAAATCCGGCAAAGTCAGGTTTAAGGATGTTGACTTTGCTTACGATGACCGCAAGCCTCTTCTTCGGGGTGTAAGTTCCGTTGCAGAGCCAGGTAACACGATTGCTTTCGTTAGCAAGACAGGAAGTAGAAAATCCACTGTACTAAACTTGCTATTCCGGTTCTACGATGTGAGAAAGGGGTCTATCACGATAGATAGCCAAGATGTACGTTCTGTCACACTTTGCAGCCTTCGGGAAGCGCTTGGTATCGTCCCTCAAATGCCAGCCCTGTTCAACAAGTCCATACTAGAGAACGTTCGCTACGGCCGACTCAACGCAACAGATCAGGACATCATCGACGCATGCAAGGCGGCTGCTATTCATGATAAGATTATGCCATTCCCCGACCGCTACGAATCGATGGTGGGCGAGCGAGGAGTGCGGCTCTCTGGCGGCGAACTTCAACGCCTCGTCATCGCCCGGGTTCTGCTTAAGAACCCCAAGATCATAATGCTGGATGAGGCTACCTCTGCCGTTGACACGGGAACGGAGGCGAGTATACAAGAAGCCATAAGTAAGGTTTTTAAAGATCGAACCACGCTAGTAGTCGCGCATCGTCTCTCTACTATTGTTGGAGCAGACAAAATCCTAGTAATAAACGACGGCACGATTATTAAGCAAGGAACACATAATAAGTTGCTCAAAAAGGGAGGTAAATACAAAGAGCTCTAGGCACAGCAGACCTCAAAAGGATAAATCGTGTACGTTTCAAGGAAATACTTTTAGGCTGGTTTTAATTATTCGTCTGCAACTTCGATATATTAGGAGCCCGCCCGCCTTTGTAGCCTACTACATTATTCAGATAGAATGTAAATAAGACAAGAATTGGACCACTCTCTAGTATAAGACTCACCTAGCAGCCCTGCTAGGCTTACTTTGTGGAGGACCTGTATAGTCCAATCTACCTAACGAATTATATTGTTTTCAGCGTAGGGTAGAGGGTTACTACCTGCTTCTATAACCGCTTAGATGCGGTGAGCATCCCTTATAACAACGAAGGCAATCTAATGTCTTTATCTAATGTAATAGTATAGAAGAAATACTATAGAGAAAAAGAAAGATAGTATATAGCTTTTAATTTTGGTCGTAGGAATGAACCTCTAACTCTAGCTAGGGTAGCACCGACAGTAGTACTATTCGAAGGAGTTCTAGGTTAAGGACGTATCCTTAGGCACTCTTATAAATATTGGAGTACCCTCCCTGCAAGACTAAATACGGCCTCTCTCTTCATTATCTCACGTCATGCATGTTGTACTCTATCAATAAGCCTCTGCCAGCTGCTGCTCAAATTGCTAGATTGAAGTCAGCGCAGTTACCAGCAAGCACCGCATCGACTTACCATCTTAAGATCAAAGAACCTGGCGACAGCATCCTTGCCGCCAAGCTCGTTAGACCTACCGAGACTCCGCTGCTCGGAGACAAGATGCGCAACTGCTTCGACGTAAGCTCGCACTGACAGCAGCAAGTCTTCATTCGTAGTGTTGGGAAACCTCAACTGGGTAAGCACAATCTCTATCCACGACTCAATAAGTAACTACCGCAAGACATAGCTGCCTACAGATAGTGTCTAGTACTGCTCAAGTCTAAATACAAAGTAAATCGTGCCTACCTTAAAGTATACTATCTAGCTAGGGTAGAGAACTATATATCTCAGCTACCTGCCTATAAACCTATTTAGGTCAGCACTCTAGTAATCTATCTCTTCTCTTAAAAGATACAATATCTAGCTAAATCTAAATAGCCCTTCTTAAACAATTAGCTATATAGCTTTTCTATAGCAATCTTAATAAGTTAGTATATTAGTACTACTATTATAGATCTACCTAGGTACTATTAGATAACTTACTATAGGGGCGTAGGTTAGTTAGTAGGAGTACTATAACTAGGGTTATAGTAGATAGTAATTAATAATAGGGCTTAATTACAATAATAATTCTAAATAGTAGATATTAAGAGTATATTACTCTAGGTTAAAGATTAGGATTAATAATACTATCTTAATAATAAGTATTCTACTATTTATATAGTCTATATAGCTTTCTTCCTATTAGTTATCTTAATTTACTTTTTAAGTAATTCTATAATTTATATTACAAAGTATTATAAATTAGTAAATAAGTTATATATATATAATATATTACTAAGTATTATAAGTAAGTAGATTAGTTATATACTCTATATTACTACCCTACCTAATTCTATTAGATTTATAGAGTATAGAGCTTATATACCTAAGTAATTTAGGTTCTACTAGCTCTAAGTCCTATATAAGGTTATAACCTATATATTTAATTTAAGTAGTCTAATATAGAGGTTACTAAAAAGGCTTTTTTAGTAATAGCTAGGTAGATTAATTAATTAAAGAGAGTTAAGTAAGTATATAATAAATATATATAATAGATAGTTAATTAATTAACGTGTTTTATAAGCGAGTAGCTAACCTAAGCAAGTAGCTACTCTAATTTTACTAGTAAAAATTAATAAACTACTACCTAATATCTCTAGAACAACTTATTAGAATTAGCTAGAAATTTTACTAGTAATAGATATATATATAT
>JALNQK010000401.1:0-16250 GCA_028458525.1 Ophiosphaerella herpotricha
AGGCTAGAAGAGCTTATACTAGTACTAATAAGAGCTATTATAAGGAAGTAGTAAAAAGGATAAGTAGAAGCTAGTAAGAAGAGCTAAAAGAGAGATTAAAAAGTTAAGAATAGTAATAAAAAGTATTATAAGTAAAAGAAAGTAGTAGGCTTCTAAAAAAGTTATATATACCTAAGAACTCTTATAAAGTCTCTATAATTAGCTTTTAGACTATTATACCTTTTACTTAGTAACTATATAGTTAGTAAAGTTAGGTAGGTACTACTATAAGAACTAACTAAATACTACTTAAGTAGAAGAAGTCTAAGTAGGGCTGTTAAGTTAGCTAGCTCCTAAGAACTATTTGTAGTAAATACTTAAGATACTACTATTAGCTACTAAAGCTAAGATAGTAATAACCCTCTTTATATAGTATAGGGTTAGAGAGAAATTAGGTATATTAAGTAGTAATATATAAAAAAGGAACACTCTAATAGGCTCTTACTATAATATAAAATATAAAGTAAGTATCTAAGTTAGTAATAGAGATAATATATAAGTAATTAGGAGTTAAAAGTAGTAAGCCTTAATAATAAGAGCTTAGGATATAGCCTATAGTTAGTAAAGGAAGTAACTAGTTCTTAGGAGCTTAAGGAGACTAAGCTTAAAAGTTAGAGAAGAAGATATAGTATAGTAGGAACGTACGTAATTAGAGAGTATTAGGTTAGTATAGTAGCTCTATAGGTAGCTATAAGTAGGATTAGATAGAAAAAAGAGACTAATACTAACTTGTTATATAGCTACTCTACGTAAATATTTAACTTAACTTACTAACTATAGGTTACTACCTACTCCCTACTTCTATATATATCTTATAATACTATAGTATATATCTAATTAAGTTAGCTAATACTTATTATATTAGTAGAATCTTATATAGCTTAACTTTAGCTTTATTCTACTTAGCCTAAATTATACTTACTTAGGATTACTTATAATTAAAATTATAGTACTTTAAGCTACTTATTCTTAACTTCTTTTTAGTTTATTATCTTAATTCTAGTTCTAACTCTAGTCTCCTAACCCTTTACTCTCTTTATTCTAATATTAGTAACTTTAAATAGATATATATAATAGTAAGAGGTCTAGTACTAATTATATATATAATTATATACTTTAGTAGTTATACTATAACTATATTTAATAAATATAAGTTAATATAGTTTATAAGTAAGTAGTATATAGTATATATAAAACTTACTAAGATATCTACTAAGTAAGAGCCTATTTAGTAACTAGATTATTTCTACTATTTTAGCTATTAGATTTAGCTAGTACTTCTAGTAGAAATCTAAGACGTTTTAGAATTAGCTATATTATTCTAGATATAGTAAGAGACCTTTTTAATCCTATTATTAGATAGAATACTAGGAATTAAGATAATAGATTACGTATTAATAATAATTATATTCTACCCCCTTCTATTATTAGTAGTTTCTTGTATTTTATATTTCTAGGGCTTCTACTTTTTCGGCCCTACTACTTCCTTCTATCTTGTAGAGTAGTATATATCTAATACCTATAATAACTAACTACTATATAATAATAGGGTTCTATTACTAAAGAAATATATACTATTTAATATTAGGTTTTCTAGACTATAGGTTAAGCTTACTCTATTACCTAGAGTAGGGTAGATAATAGAACTACTATTAAGAGCTCTGTGGATTAGCTAAGAAAGCGCAACGCTTGGCAAAGGTAGGGCTATCAAGACCTAGGTTTCTGATTAGCACTCACCTACACCGATCCCGATGCGCATTGGCTGCAGGTCGATTACATCTGATCTCCTGGACGACGTCTCCAATTAGAGGAGCGGCGACGAGTCCCCCACGCGCCTGCCTATCAGGCTAGCGGCTGTTATTCCTTGCCCGGCCGCATACTCACTCGCCTCACCTCACGATTTGCTCGTACCGCCGGTCAATCGGGACGGTAAGGCCTGGCAACTTTGAAATTGTATAGAAGATTGAGAAAGCGCGGCAACTGGATAATATGGCACTTAGTGATGCACTCAGATGGGAACGGCAGGCGAGGATGTCTCTATTCAAAGGAAAATGCAATTTAACTCCTTTATGAGTCAACTAATTCTTTGCCGTAACACTCTACGCGAATCATAAAGACCCGCAAGAACAAAACCCTCCAGCGATCCCGACAACGGCCCCATAACCCTCCGACCTCTTACTCAACTGCGTAGCGCTCAAGCTAAAGCCCTATACCCACTCCTTCTTTCTCCTCGTCGATTGTGGGACATTGAGAGTATCAATATAACATATTGAATTCGAACCGGAAAGAATAAAATCGCAGATTCAGCAGTACCA
Source organism: Ophiosphaerella herpotricha (assembly GCA_028458525.1). Classification (NCBI taxonomy): domain Eukaryota; kingdom Fungi; phylum Ascomycota; class Dothideomycetes; order Pleosporales; family Phaeosphaeriaceae; genus Ophiosphaerella; species Ophiosphaerella herpotricha. The sequence continues at coordinate 2,355 of JALNQK010000401.1, forward strand.
CCGCTTGCGTCTGACAATGGTAACTAGTCCCAAACACCGGATGCGCGTCACTGCTCGTGCGGATACACTGGGTTCGCACTTACTGCAGAGTGGCTTATGACTTGATGCCTGTCGCAAGGAATACAGCCGAGCCCGATGTAAATGGTGAGATGCAAGTCGTTACTTCGTCTTATTCTTCTTCGAGCTGCTGGACCCTGTCTGGATCGTTGTGTCTGGAGTGATTCGCTGGACGCTTGGCTGGATGCAGGAGTGTCGGCGCGAAGTCAAGTGATTGGCAAGAAGGTTTGACGCTCTAGGCTTGGCGCTGGCGAGGGGCAGGTGGCAGCCTAAAACGAGCCGAGGGAGCGCTATCAAGCCCAGACAATTCTGTCTGGCTGTCCGAGGCAAGAGAAGCGGTGTCGGCAATGAACAGAGTATTTGGTGCAGCCATCGTAATATGGCGTTGATAGATAATCGTGTTGTAGATGTTTGCAGTGATCGGAATGGTCTGGTCTGGTCTGGTCTAGAGGTCAAACCAAGACCAGACCAGCAAGACCGCCAAGACCGCCAAGAATGAGGCTGAAGTTATAGAAGGAAGAAAAGAAATGTATTATGTTACTAGATATCAATCATATCATTGTCATTCTCACTATCCTCGTTGTTGCTGTCATCTTCAGATTGGGGCCTTCCATACTAGGCTCGGAGGCACTCACACGCCTCTATAATTGCGTAGCGAAGCGAAGCAATTCTAGTCGGTTTTGCTGGTTTTGAAAGCATAAAGTCTGATTGGCCAATCGCTTATTCTGAAAACCCCTTTTCATTGGCCGAACCAAAGCAATGTCACGTGGATTTTGATTAGTCGTAGAGCGGGGAACACCGTGCACTGGCTACTAGGGCTGGATTGACCAATCAAGTGCTGTTTGGCATAGCACGTGACACCAGACCAGTAAGACCAGTAAGACCAGTCTAGACCATGGTCTCGAGATATCCTCAGACCAGACCATTCCGATCACTGGATGTTTGTAGGGTTGTAAGTATTGGTATGAGTACTCTAATAATGTGGCGCATGTGATGCAATTCTCAATAGGCTTAAAATTATCTTTATTTTGAGTAATCTCTGTCTCTTCTACAGAGCGCAACCTGCTCCTTTATATCTTCGACCTCAACTTCAGCTCTTCGGTCTGGCCGACGGTCAATCCGATATTCTCGGTCTCACCGAAGGTCTAGAACTTCGGTCTCTCCTAGTCAGATATCACCGTATTTTCTAGACCTATCAACAGTAAAGTGGCATCCTCTGAACAAGATCGCGAGCAAAATTCTCGGATTTTCAAACTAAAATGTCACGTGAAATATTCAAATATTCGAATATCGATATTCATTCATTAAGCTAATATTCATTGCAATGAATATAATATGCATTCATAAAAATGAATATTATGAATGAATGTCGATATTCTTGAGAGCACTGGCTTCATCGCTGTGAGCCACAGTTTGACTAGGCACGCAAGCCAAACGAGTCCCCATTGCTACGTGTCGACTCAAAGGAGTGAGCCTGACATCTCTCTGAATTCACGTTCGCAAAATTCATCAGGATGACCAAGACTTGGTGTTTACGGCATCTACGCTCTGCCGGTTCCAAAACTGTTTGCCAATAGTCCCCAGTCCGGATGACGAAGAACAGTTTGTGCCTAATTTTAACCCTTTTGTAAGCGTTAAGCGCAGTGTATTGCTTATCCGTGGCGAAGATCAGACCTCGGATCTAAGGCGCACACTTAAAGCACCATTTAGGCCAAACGACAAGCTTCTGACGTACGGGAAGTGGTCTTCCCGACCCACACTTGACTGCTGCCAAGGATCGACACATGTACCCCTTGATCGCTCTGCCGGTAATAACAAACCTACTTACCACAATAATACCTATCCAGTAGTTGTGAACTGCAGCGGGACTCCTTCTCATTTCGATTATGGAACCGAATCCTACAGTTAGAAGCAATAATGCCCACCATTATAGCCGCCGCTCATCTGACACGTTGTGTCTCGGAATGCGGACTACAGCAGGTTTTCGCTTGTGGGAAATCCGTTGCGACCGCTCAGCCAGACTTTCTGCGTGGACAAGTGTATTTCACCCGTTCTTGCTACATGTGCATGTTTTACTATCTGCAGCATTCAGTCGAGCACAAAATTACAACGGGATAATCAGTCTTTAAGATATCTGAATCCACGGCTGAACGGCTTCGTGTCCATCCATAACTGATAATAGTACCAGCTCTAGGTCTACTAGTAAAACGCCTTAGAAGTAACTTTCTTTCCATCAAAAGAACAGTCATTTCTCTTCGACCACCACGACCATCTTTCAGACTGAGCTGGGATCTCATCTCAATACGAAACAGTACATTTCAGCCGAGAGTCGTACGTCAATCACACGTCGCAGAATACTCTATCTGCCCTCGTCATACCGTCAGTATCTGGCATACCTTACGCAATGGCGAAATCCAGAACTCTAGTTATTTCTGGCCCCATCAATGCGAAGCATATCGGCGGCGTCAATGTGATGAATGGCCTGCAGCAATCAGGTGTTGATGGCTATTTCGAAAACACAGCTTTGAAACCTGACACACTACCTGCGCATACCTTCGCGGCCTCGGGAAAAACAGAAGTGCCACGATGATCAGCTGCCCTTACAAGCACCATCCGAAGGCCAAGCATATCATTGAAGAGAAGTATCTCACGACTCAGCAGAAGGTCAATCTCCCATCTCCCTAAGCTACATCATAGCAGTGCTTCACAGCAAGTCAACATGACGGTCGCAAATACAGATAGCACAAACGTGCGACGGCCGCTTCGAATGCACTCAAGTATGTCACAATTGCGACAAAGAGTCGGCCTGGATGAAGATATTCCCCACCCTGTTCCTGTAGCAAAGTCTGTCAGTCCAGAACCATTACCGGAGCCGGAGATAGTGCCTTCACCGATCCAGAAAGACTTCCCGCCGTTACGGGTTAGAAAGTCATTCGCGCGTACCATGTCAAGCTCAACACGAACAAAAATTGAGCCCATTGCACCTGATCCAACGATCAGTACATCGAAACAATCTACAACAACTCAAACACTACGTCCTATCATACATCAAACACCATCACTGCCTCAAAAGCATTCCATCTCAATTGGAAAGAAACCGTCACCTAAGTCAAACCCTGAACAACCAGATCGAGCCCAGCGGCCCTCCGTCCGGCCGAAGCGCGTAGATTCCGGCACGGCTATTGATATGAGCCATTTGCCGCTCAATGAGCGCCCTCTAGGTTTCAAAGAGATTCTAGCGGTACCCGAGTACGCCGACCGAATGAGAATGTACGGAAAGGCCCGAGAATACTGGGCACACGTGGATCATGGGCTTACTGCTTGGACAGAAAGTGCCGGTAGGCCCAGAGCTATGATGGTGCGTACGTAGTTGATGTTAGCTTCAAGTTTAAAATAGTTTTGGTGATCGATAATGGTGTTGGGGCAAAGCCGACTGCCTCTGTTTTTCTGTGTTTTGCCGTTTGCTCAAAGCTCTTATACCCAATAGTACATATACTTAGCCATAGCATCATGTGTATATCGCGCCGGACGCAGATATAAGTACCTGAAGAGAAGTAATACTTTATAATATTTGATAGAAACATGCGTGCAGTATAATACATACACCAGCTACTTTTATCCAGAATCTGAATGCACCAGTATACGTTACCTATATCTCCCCTTGTCGATCGATCAGCTTCCTCCCATCTATCTACTTTGATAATAGGGAAATTAGGTTGGAAAAACGGAGCTACTAGTATTACATCCTTAGATAACTTTATATCCTGTCCTCGCCTACGCGCTTTCCTACCACCCTTCACTGTTCTCTCCACCCCACCCTTCCTTATCCTCCTGCATCTTCTTCTTCCGATAACTTAGCAATGTAACCGGGATGCTATGCATAGAATTTTATTACCCTGTATAGTTAGATTGGTTGCATAGTACGTGGTTGTCTGGCCTGGCTGGGCCGCATTCTGAGAGCCCGTAGTCGCGCTCCGTGTAGGTACTCCAGCCGTCAGCGAAGTGTAGCACATCTTGGAGTAGAGAGAGGCCGTGGGGTTGGGTTCTACGCTTCCTTGTAGGACTTGAATGAAAGAGCGTTTCAAAGATGTAGACACGGCATTAGTTTTGGTATTAATTTCAGAACATTATCATTGGCATTGCACTCAACTGGATCGTTGATGGGGACTTGGTTCGAGGTTGTTGAACCGGAGACGCATCATGGTAAGATGAAATACGCGTTGAGATACATTCGTCTAGAAAAAATATATATAACCGCCTATAGCGAATGATGCGATTCGTGCTACAATGTGGTCTAGTCCCTTATTTTGTAGGCATTTTCGAATTAACAACCTTGACTAGGCGGACATCCCCAAACCCCACCATCGAAGACACAACCTGACCTGCACTAGCCTCCGAATTGGCTTTTCATACTTCTCCTGTCTTAATCAATGAGGCAACTAACATATACAAGTTTGAGAGGACCACATGGTGCGCACTGCCGTTTGTCCAAATCTGGCTCCGCAGCAGGCTCAGGTAGAGCAGCAGCGTGTACGGCTCCAAACGCGAGCATTGTGGAAAGGAAGATTTTAGAGAAGAACATTTTGGTGGTTAACTTGAGTTGGGTGTTTTGATTGCGATGGTAATGACAATATCAAAGGCGAGGGCTTAGGGCTTAAACACAGATCATCCGGTGCTCAACGGATCATTGAAACGGGCCAAGTACGTGTAAAAACATTATTACGTAGTGGGCGAAATTAAAATTGTCGATTTAGGACCGAAATTACACCTCGGAGGTGTTGGAAGCTTATAAGTAGGTATAGATCAGCGCTAAAGAATAAGCTAACGGTGTATTGAATTGCCCGCAAATACGAAAGTGACGTTGAAGGGTTTTCTTCAAGGCAGTTTATCAAACATATGGGTGCATACTGTGCTATACACAATTCTCGTGTAACATAAATTCCTTCTGCATATTGAAGCAGGTGCTGGCTCAGCACGCTCTCTCCTAAAAGCTGTCTAGGAAGTGGGACTGGCGACAGACGTAGTGAGCGAGCCGCTCTTGACGTAGGTACCACTGAAGTACCAATCCTCTGCGCCCGTACCATCGTTACCTTGGCGGGGTAAACGAAGGACACCAAGATGCCAGTCGGCGCCGTTGGATAAAGTGCTCACCGAGAAAGGACCGGCAGTCTTGGTAAGCGAGTTTTTGCCAGTGGAGTGCCAGAAGGTGACCTGGTTAGATGAGAAGTTGATCTCGTATGCAACGTTGTGCCATTCATCCGCCTTGAGTTCGACCTTCCACTTGTTCTGTCCGCCAACCATCCATTGGAAGTTAGTGTTGCTGGTGCCCTGTTCTCCACTGATCCAACCATACTTCAACTCGGTGAAGTGGCTTTCAAAGAAGGCGACCTGATGCTCATTGGTTGCACTAGGGACATTGGTGGTTGACCTCTTGATAGAGAAGTGGTAGTATACGGTGCCCTTGTTGATGGCAGCCTTTGTCTGCGGGATAAGCTCGGTACGCCACCTTTTCAGATTAGACTTAACAATATAAAAGCACTGAATGTTTGAAGTGCCGACTTACATATCCGAGTTCCACTTGGCGGCGTTATCAATGGTAATCTTGGCGCCTTGCTTGCTACTCGGGTATTCCTTTCGGGGATGCACCTGCATTCCCACACTAAACTAAATTAGGAACTCCAATTTGCGCCCAGACCTGCAACGACTTCGTTTTCGCCGTCGCAATTTTTCACGGCTGCTCCGAGCTGAAAAAAAGCCGTCCCTTACTTGCGTTCTACATTGCGGCAGTAACGTGTTCCACCACCTGACGCACGTCCCCACCCGAAGAACGCCAAAACAACATATCGCGATAATCAAACTTGAAGCTATTGCGCGCTACACAGTTGCTATATATTTATAATTTTTTGGAGTATTGAATAGATAGGTATATATATTAATTATGCAGTCTCAGAATTATTTTCGGTAGCGTGGTGGTGGCCGTATTGACCGACCACTACGAAAGGTGGTATGAACAACCGTCTCAACTCGGGGAGCTTCATCCACCACCACAACCTCTATAGCTGCTGCTGATGGCTGAAATATATGCTGATTGCCTATCTGGGCTAGCTTAGATTCAGCTAAAAGCTGTTTTTTTTAGCTCTTTTGCGACCTTCTGCTCTTCGCGCTCACGCTGTTTTTGAGCCTTCAACTCAGCGCGTTCCTCCCGAGCTATCTGTCTTATTATACGCCTCTGCTCAAGCTCCTCTGCCTTGAGCTGCTTCTGGTGCTCACGAAGCTTTGTAGCTTCATCTTTTTGGTGTTGTTGAGCCTTAGCGTCGAGCTCCTTCTGAGTCTGTCGATCGCGAGCTTCATCCACCTTGCTGGGTGACCAGAAAATAGCTCCACCAGTATAGTCCTGCGGTTGCTCAAGCTGTAGATTCTTACCACGAGCCCTACGCTTCTTCTTATTGGCTAGAGCTTCTTTGAGCTGACTGTTTTCTTGTTGGAGAAGCGTGTTTCTGGTGGTGATAGAGTGCAGCGTTGAATGAAGCTTCTGGCTATCTTTCTCATGTGCTCGCTCGATTGCTCGCTCTAGTAGTTGTTCAACTTTCTTCCAATCGCTAGAGCTTAGTGGTGATGAGATAGAATTACCTGTAGATGGACGCTCATTTGGTGGTGTTGCTGGGTTGAATTTTTTGAGTATGACGTCAGGATCGAAAGGTGCGATACCAATAGCTTTAAAAGCCTTCAGTATAGTTGTTTTCTGAAAGCTAGTATCCCAAGCAGCATGGAAGAGGCGATAGAAGTCGCGTTTGGTGATCGAAGTGAGGCCTTGACACTTCTCCATCCACGCTGTAAGCTCGGCTCGATAGGCAGTGGCGAGAGGCGCGAACATACAGATATCTAGAGGTTGAAGCGTGTGGGTTAAGTATAGTCACGAGTTTCTCAATGCGAGGAAATCTGGATTCATCCATGAGGTCATCTAGAGTAAACGATCGAGGGTTCTTAACAAGGCCGTCCAAGAGGAAACTGAAATCTTCTTTCTGGATGATAGGAATGCCTCCGTGATTTCGCACGAAATGCAGCGAATTTGGCATAATTGCCTTGTCCGTCACCAAACGCTTTGGCGGTTATCCATTGTACGGAAATTGTAGTAGGTGAAGCATATCCTTGTGTTTCTCCTTGAGGACTATGTCCCATGAGTCATCGGGAACCTGGGTAAGTTCACCTCCAATTGCATCATACCACATTTTCCAATTGGTGCCCGGAAGCACCGAGTTGGTTCCTGGGATAGGACCGAGCTGGAACTCTGGGTTCGGTAGAAAAGTTTGAGAAGTGAGGATTTTATGCGCAGCAATCTTCTTATCAGGATAATTTACCCATTCTACGAAGCTGTATGCTTTTTTTAGTATGCAATCATTAGTAGATGGAATGGCTTACCCAGCCCAGCCCTTTCTCTCACGGGTGAACAACTCATCGCGATTTCCTACTGCCTTTATAGATTCTTCGTCTTTGGTTGGTTCTCCAAACACTTGAGGATCAAGGGCTTTAGTCTCAGGCCCGGTCATATCCAGAACCGGGAGAACGGCCCCCGACAGGCCTTGTTCGATCTTCCACTCATCAGGACGATTCACGGTGTCGATCTCGATTGCCGGCATGACGGATGGATTTTACAGTTTATATATGAGTAAAAAAAAGGGCAGCCCAGAGGAGAATTGAGACGTTACGTTTGGTGCCATTTATCAGTCACGGAGTATCTACCAAATCGGCCTATCTTTGCAACTGAATAGCGATCACTAATGATTACTCTGCAAACTCTGAAGAATCCACTAACTCGTATATGACGCCTGCTACCAAGTTTTCATCATTGTTTTAGTTGTGACATGAGAGATTGGCGCTTAGACGCTGCTTATCATTACCCTAGCGAGGGTATCTCAATATGAATAAGCATATTCTGCCAGCATTATCTTCCTAGTAACGCAAGCTGGTCAAAGTCGCGAGAAGTGTATGCACCATGACTCCATTTTGACATTTTGATGAATGGACCTGGTTATCGAGACTGCCCGCAGTACAAACAGATTTTGTTTGGGCCTTCTCTGCGCTCTATGTTTGCAGCAGGTACCTCAGCTACAGGAGTAGCAGTTGCTACACTAATAAGTAGAATAGAGAAGAGGGCTGAGAAGCGCACGATAATAAAGTATAGAAGGAAGCAGTTCAAGGAAAATTAGGGTCTATAAGATATCATAAGATAGGCTGTAGAGATATCAATAAAGAACGCGAGGATAAAGAGTTGTACTTGCGAGCCGTCTCCCATTACACCTAGTTATGTGCTTAGACGCAGATGCCGAATACTTACCCAACGCACTTTTCACTATATTAAAGACTCCGAAGTAGCGAACAAGATTACTGCAACCGGGCCTTTATCTGCATATAGAGGTTGGATGAATCTTCTATTGGTTGCTTATGCGTCGAATTTAGTGAATACGACCTTCATCTCTATTGGAGCGCCTAGCAATAGGGCCGTCGGCATCACCCATGCTGACGGCCCTCTAATAGAGAAGTCTATTTTATACGCTTCATATTACACTACTGCTTCTTCGCTCCTTTGTCGCCCCGAACCCGTATTCCGGTACTCGGGCCGTAAGTTACTTTTATGGAGACTCTTCAAATCAGCTGACCCTTGGAATATCAACAAACAAGATCTAGCTTAGACGTAGATCCAACTGCGGAACTCCGCGGGATTAGGACGGCAAAGAATGAGCAGAGAAAACAAGGTGTATAAATAAGTCCACATCCTCCCAAAGTATCTCTAACAACCCATTCTTTCAATTTACTTACTGCTTTACACATCAGAGAACCATTCGGAAACTCAAGCGCTTAAAATGCAATACACTACCCTCCTTACTCTATTGGCATGCTTTAGCGCAGCCGTCCACGGAATTGCTATTGCCAGCGAACCTCTCGACGCAGGGAATCTTGATACACGAGATGTTATTGGAGGCTGTTGCTGCCCTGGCACGGGAAACACCTGCGTAAGAGCCGATAACTTTGTCTATTGTATGTTTCTGGCTAACCAAGTTTCCAGCTCTGCTATTACGGTAAAAGTGCTGTAAGTCAAAGTCCTAGTAAAATAGAGGTGGTGGGGAACAATGAGCTGACGCCTTTTGTTTCGATAGGGTCCAGGGAGCTGCAGGGATACCTGCAAAACAATCTGTTAGAAATATATACTAAATATTTCAATATAACGTATTTATATAGGAGCTTTAGACCTAAGCAAGTGCCCTAGCCGGAAAATACGAATATTAAGGGCTCTTTGGTAACTAACATTACGGAGGTGCTTCGCAAAAGTAAGGGCCAGTGCCCTCAGCCATGACGTACGCCACCGACAGGGGTAGCGACAGGGGTGCTCTCGGTGAATTGCACCCATCACATCTCAACGAATATTTATAATATCTATATAGAAAAAATACCGAGGCTCTTGGGAATCAATTTTCATTATCTGTTTCATATTCTCCGTTAATTTCAGGGCCCCACTCGTTCGAATACTCGCCTGCTTACTCGGCGTCGGATGCCCTTCTCAGCCGTTGAATGGAATGAAATGAAGGATCTAGCTCTGGCATGCAACCCCGCCATTGAAGATCTTCTTATTAAATCTTGCCGCACTGCTGTTCGATACATTGCATCAAACTACAAGCTTTATAAAGGCCAGATAAAGGAAAGCCTTGCTGCTAGCATTAGCCTTATCCACATCTCATCAGACTTATGGACATCTCCACATCGACATTCTCTTCTTGCTGTGTATTCGATAGCTGCTATCTTATCCGCTGAAAGGCGTTGCCGGTGATGCTAGATAGCGGAGATCAAAGTAACTGGAGGTGGCTCTCGTGCCCTCATGCGATGATGTTGAATGTGACCTTGACAAACCATCCCCTTCCAGTAAAGATAAAGGGTGCTTATCCCTATGTTGTGTGATTCCTAGGATGCAAAATCTGTATCTTGATCTCACTTGCCATCTCTAGCCAGCATACCGGGGCAAATGCGCCTCTAGATAGGGCGCAGGCATGTGCGCCCACCGAAGGAGGCCAGTGTAAGAGCACTACAGCGTACAGGTACGGCGGGCCGTTACCTTATGAAAGTCGGAAAGAAATCAGAAATCGAAATATCAGAACAGCCCACCCACAGCGCTACAGCAACAAGGCTATATAATATAATAATCTCACTAATGCTTTCTTATATTGTTTTCTTATATATCCTAGTATATCAGCTTATTTTTTTTCACGTATCAACAACTTTGAACGGATATACACGACGATCCTGTTTAGAGACGAATGTCGCCGAAAAGCCAAGAAGAGATGGAGATGCAGAAGATGAAATGATTGGCTAGGTTCCACGGCATCGAGCATGTATATAACACGCCCTTCATGTCGTAGGAATTGCACTGAAGATAGAAGCCATGGATGCTATATACCGAAGCTACCAAGACCTTGTGAAAGCTACGAATTGTCGTGTAACCATGACACCTTGTAGTTAAAGGTTCAGCTTTTGGAGTCTACCCTAGGACCGAAAAACTCCTAAATATGCTGAAAGTCGGTCGTTTTTCTGAGGAGAGTTGTGGCAGCTTGTATCCATGATCAAGGCACGCAGTAGCCCCCTCCCATGCAGCATCTTCCGGCAATCGACACCTCGAAGACTCTCTCCACAGAGCTCCTCTCTCCACAGAGCTCCTCTCTCCACGGACCACCTCTCTCCTCGAAGAGGCTCTCTCCTCGAAGGGAAGCTCGTGATTCTCCATTGCTAGCATAACTACTGAATACATAGCCATCTGGCAGCCCTTAACAAGTTGTTTAATTGCTTGACTAACAGGGCTCTGTGACTGGCGCTGAAGTATATCATGTATAAGCCTTGCCTACTGCTCTAGATGAGCAATAGAGCGTGGTGTTTCTGATGTCCATGGAGGAGGAGGAGGAGGAGCTGTGCTAGTAGTTGAGCCTGGTGGAGAGTGTGTTTTTGTGACCGGTAGTAATGACAGCACACGCTGAGGATTAAATAGTAGAAGGCTTGTAGCAAGGAATCCTCTTCTAATACCCTGAATAGAGAAGACAGATCGGCCTACTTTCGTGTATATCGATAGAAACCCCCCCCAAATCAATATGGTAGACACCGACGCGCGTAAGGTCTTGTACCTCTCGTCCATACTAAGTCTTAACAGGAGAATAGCAGCTTACACTAAGTGGTTGAAGGTGATGTGAGTGGTGAAACACGTTAGGAAATTTATTTCATCGGACCTCCAACCGTATTTCTCATGGTACATCACCATGGCACAGCAGATTGGACCCCTGCCTAGCCGAGCCACTGATCAGCAGCTGTTTTAATTTCTGTTTTGAAATTTTCTAACAGCTAGAAACCAATCAAACTTCAGACCGAGAAATTGGTCTAAAAATTTCCTCCTTATATTACCAGACCAAGTCTTTTTGGTCAAAAAGATATCGGAAATGTAAGGATTAAAAGAGGTTGAAGGTGTGGCTAAACTAAGCAGGGGTCCAATCCGCTGTGCTATGGTAGTGTATTTAAAGCACCTCGGTACTCTCATGACTCCCTCACCCTCCTCACGGTGATGGGCCAATAACAGTCATCAAAATTGCACACTGTATTCAGCTTAGTGAACCGAAATTTAACTTCGCCAGAAATATAAGTGCCTAGATCCCAATGGTTTTCTCGCCATTATCACTCCCCCCCTTCTCATAAACTCGATTGCGCAGAGCTTCACAGAGCCCCGTAGTCCATCGCAGCTTTTGCCATCACTCATCCAAAGCTCATCGTCCCTAAACAGTCATCCTCATGACTTTGCAAGAAATTCTTAAAGATCCAGAATACCTCGCCGAGGTAGCCGCCTGTTGTGGAGGGAACAACAAGGACCATTTCTCTGCTCACTCCCCATGGGAGCCGCCTATCCATTATGCTGAGCGGAACATGGGCTGCTGTGGCATTCTTGACGAGATATGCCCAGTGCTTCGAGCGTACAACCACCCCTTGATCCTAGTCGGATTAGTCGCTCATCGCTGGATGGGAGCCAGAGGCTTCACCGATTACCCCATCATCGACATACTCCTTCGCAACGGCCAACTACATTCCATCACCTCTGACATGGTGCGCACCGGACACTGGAAAGATTTTGACGCCCAGGAACTACAAAAGCTTCCTGCGTGTTCTGAACTCGGGCAATTACGCGAAGCCGACATCGTTCTCGAGCGCACTCACCACGAAACGCTTCAGATCTATTACATACGGTTTTGGTCGGAGGAGACTTATCGGATCAGCATAGACAGCTGCCTATTAATCGAAGTACCAGATGTGTATGTGTGGCGACCGTACCTAATTGAAGAAGAATATCATCCCGCGATAAGCCGTGAGGATGGGTGGTGGTTTGGACCGGATATACGCCCGAAACCTACCGATTGCATCTTCCCTACCCTTCCTCATGGAAAGCCTTTAGGGAGTAGCGAACAGATATATATTCCTAGTATACCTACCTTCATCCAAGCAATGTGGTCACAGCAGGTTGACTACGCCGAATCTAAACCAGAGCTGGCTCGCTATGCGTCGTGGTTCATCAGAAACTTAACGCGATACTTGTACCTGGAAGTATCTCCAAGAAGACATGCGATTGTATTCCAACTTGACGAGCCTTACGATGCAATGATGGAAGAATATGTGTCTAAGTACAGGAGAAAGCCAAGAATTGTTCCCGTATCTTCTGAGAGGGTAGTCCAGGTGCAGGAGTGGGACCCAACGACATACCCGCCTAAATACCTTTCGCAGTTACCTTCACACCATATGCCAGCGAGACCCGGTACCGTTGAGAGAAAAGTCTAAGAACGACAGAATTGTGCTGTTCTCCAAAGAAATCACGCTTTATCCCCGTGATCCAATGTTATTCGTTGAGTTCATCAATGAATGTTGGGTAGAATATGTACATAGCAAATGCCATACACCGAGAAGCGGAGGGTAGAGAGGGCGAGATCCTTCCACAGAGTGACCAAGCCTCGATGGCAGCGTCAAACTACACAGCTGAGGTCGACAAGCCAAAGACATTTTTATGGATTCACCCAGTTAAAGGAGAACCTTGAAGCATATGATGCATATTATATTAGGTATTATATAAGTCTTAAAAATGCTTCCCAAAGCTCCGATGGTAGCAACAAAAACACCATCAACCTCTCCACACCACCCACAGCCCCTGCCCCAGCGACCACCTCCGCCAACTGCTCATCCGACATAGGCGGTAATAGACTGTCCCCTCTCACCATCGACTCTAGCAGCCATTTGAAGTCCGCGACATCGCCAGAATCGCCACGCCCGAGCACCGTCATGGCCCGCAGGCAGAAAAGGTCGGGAACTGACGCAACGAACCCCAGGCTACAGGGTTCGATTACGTGCACCGAGTCGACAAACTGACCGCCGAGGCAGAGGATTTCGATCTTGACTGGGAATCCTTGGTCGCTGTCGAACTCGGTGTTGCCATCCGAACCTTTTCTAAACCCTTGGGCGCGCCCCCGAACTGCCTCCTCGAACATGCGGATGGCCCGAGGAAAGGCTGCAATGTCCACGTCCTCTATTTTGAGTTCGGAACCGTGGACAATGCTAGCCGCGGCACCGATGAAGATGAGTTCGGGCCGCCAGTCGAGGGGGACTAGGCGGGCGCATGCTTGATAGCACGCGAGAAGTGCTTCTTTCTGCGGGGGGGGGGGGGGGGGGGGTGGGGGGGGGGGGGAGGGGGGGGGGTTGGGGGGGGGGGGGGGGGGGGGGGGGGGGGGTGGGGGGGGGGGGGGGGGGGGGGGGGGGGGGTATAGGTGGGGGGGT
>JALNQK010000402.1:0-16209 GCA_028458525.1 Ophiosphaerella herpotricha
TAAGTAAAGATAAACTATATTCTTAAATATTACTTTTAGAGAGAAAAGTGTAATATAAAAAATACTCCTAGTATATACATTACTATACTAAATTAATTTTTCTAAGAATTCTAAGTAACTAAATTTTTATATATTTTTAATAAATTTTAATTTTTTAATAAATTTAAAAAAATAATCTTCTTAAGTTCTTTAGATTACCTTTAGAAATATTAAATATTAAAGAAGTATTTTAAAATATCTTATAGTTATAGAGATATAATACTATAAAGTTGTTAGTTTTCTTTGATTTTCCTAGTAAAAGTGGCTCATCACGCGAACTGGCTCATCACGCGCACAGACACGTTAGGTGGTGAGCCTCACTATTGTGCCAAGCCAAATGAGCACAGTAGCTCCCTTTGCCTTGAATAAAATTATGAGAAGCTTTATCACGGGTATTTTCGTGTCTGCCCCTACTGTCTTCGCATTTTCCCAAATCTATCTTCATGTGCTCCTTCACCTGCGTTTTGGTTCGTCCTATAGTAGCCTTAATGCCTTCCCATTGAATGATGTGGCGTTGAAATTCAGCACCCGTGCGCAACTGGAGACGGGAAGTAGTGACCAAGGTTCCTTGCATGTGAACGGCGCAGCGGCTGCTAGCCGGAGGCACGGCACCGTTGGGCACTCCCGAACTTAGGCCAGGCGCTTACCCGAGTCACCACAATTGTTATCGGCCCCTTCTCAAAAAAAGCACACAGCTAAACGCTAATTAAATCTAGGTTAATTGATGTATATTCGACAGGTACTAATCTCGTAACCCTAACCGGTCATAAAGCGGCGTAGTATAATACATTTTGGTACACCAAGTGGAGAGGTTGCGCTTTCTTTTCGAGAAGCACAATAAGTCAGATCAACATTCATCGGCCTAGCTCATGAGGGATCGACTCCAGACTTGCATCGCCCCAGCTACACCATAGAGTCTTTCGTGTGTTGATGAATGTTGCTGACTTCAAGCGATTCTCCTCCCCGTGGTTCGCTCGGAGCCGCATTCGCCTTTGGGTATTCCAACCATTCCATGCCTATCAAAGGGATATGTGCCACACAAACCGAAACCAATGCTAAGACCAATACATCTTTAATGCCGTCCATATAGGCATTCTGGACCGATGCCACTACTTTAGAGTCCGTTGACAGCTGCTGGAGGTTTGCTGCACCTGTGGAAAGAATAGCGCTACGAGACAGATTTTCCGTCAAGACATTGTTTTCAACCTTGTGGAAAATCTTGGTGATGAATACGGTTTGACTGAGCGCGTATCCCAGGGCACTAGTTGCAGTCAGTGATTGTGGACGTCAGAAGCACCCATTTGTCTTCCTACCTGCCCAGTTGTAATGCGAAAACGGATATGCCTGTAAATTTCTAGTCAACACGGGAAATCACTCGGATAGAACGTGCTCACCATTTCCAAGAGGCATGTCATCTTCACTGCAGCTGTTGTCAGCGAGTTCCGAGACCTAAAGCACTAAGACATCACACACCCCAACGCAGCTTGGAGAGCCGTGAACGGCAAGTTTGCTCCAATTCCAGACCCTATGCCCCAAACAATCATCCAGATTGTCGATAAGGCAGTTTTCGTGTTCATATCGAGCAATGTCAACGTTCCAGCCCCAATAGCGGCTATCATGGTTCCAGCGATCATGACTGGCATCTGTTGGACAAGTCAGTAATAAACTTAAGATGCGTAGGCTATACAATACGTAGGAGCCAATGTGCGTTACTAATGCCGCTGCAATCACCACGAAGACTATCCGGGTCACATCTAAGGCAATGATGCGTATGCCGCTATTCGTTGCTGAGGTACTATGTATCGCCTGGAAATAGATGGGTATATAGTAAAGGTACTAAAATGGTTCAGCGGGATATCTTATTAGATATTTAGATTTTCCCTGCAAAGCACTTACGATTGAAAGTGAAAGGTACATTAGAGCCAAATATATAGATCCGAAAAGAACTGTTCTTTGCTTTAGAAGCCTCGGCGGGATTAGTGATCGTTCTCCCATTCGCTGCTGGATTAGAGCAAATAATAGCAATAGTGCTGCACAGCCGACGAAAAGCCCTACAATTGTCGAAGAGCTCCATGGTTTCGTTTGTCCACCCCACTGCAATGCCAAGAAGAGGCAAGTCACTGCTGAAGTGAATACCAATGTGCCAAGCCAATCGAGTTCGCGAATTCGATTCAAAAATGTTGTGCCCTTAGGTCTGACGGGTTGTTTGATCCTCAAAAAGATGGGTATCAAGAACAACACCACACCGCCAATAGGTAGGTTGCTTGAGATGCCGTCAGTATAGAGCTTATGGACGGTAAAGGCAATCTCACATCCAGAAACACCAACGCCATGATGCGTGATCAGTCAATGCTCCGCCGAAAATTGGTGCAGTACCTAGTAGATTCGTCACTGGTGAAGAGCATGTTGAGCCGAGGAAGACATACTAGTACTGAGGCCGAATACGCTGACAACATAGCCATAGTACATAGGAATCTGCTTCTTGGGCACAGTGATTCCTATGATTGAGAGCGCACCTTGGAAGATCCCAGCAGCGCCACACCCAGAAATTACACGTCCAAGAATGAAGGAGGTCGAAGTAGGTGCCGCAGCGCAAAGCACAGAGCCCGCTGATAACTTGTTAATAGATGGGCGACACTTGTGAATAGACACACCTTCAAAAAGCATAACTGATACCAGATATACGTAGGTCATGTTGAAAGTCTTGTAGAACCAGCCGAACGAGGGCTGTAGAACGGTACAAGGCAACGTGTATGCCGACCCGTACCACGCAATATCATCGAGTGAATGAAAAGTTCTAGTGATGCGAGGTATTGCTACGCCAATGACGCTTGCATCGACTCCCACCAAAAACATTCCGAGCGCAAGCGACACGATCACAGCATAGAGCCTCCATCCTGCCAAAGCTCCAGAAGACAGTGGATCGTGGTGTACACTTTCTTCGCATACCTGTTCTGTGCCTGTGTTGACGGTATTCTGACTCTTTTCCATGGTTTGCGTGTTGAACGATAGCGTATTCTCGGACATTTCTGCGGCGTTGAGACGTTGACTGATAAGAATGAGTGGACGCCCACCACGATATGTCGCATGGCGGGACATTACCTGGTGGCTGAGAAATGATTGACCGGGATTAGTTTGTATGGGCATTATGCACATCTCGCTCTCTCGGAGCTAGGGCTCGACCTGAGACAAGCCCCATTAATTAGCTCTCAAATAATTAGCTTACTGTATATTGCTAGCTCAAGCAGCGTTTTTAGTACTTCGATAGATCTGGTCTTTGCTTTCGGTCGAGTTGCTCCTTACGGTAACGTTCTCGGCGGCTGCCCCACGTCAGCACTTCACCCAAATCCGAACCGTTTCTAGTGAGCCTTGCAAGATAATAGATCCACAACCACGCCGCAATCCACAGAGTGGACTACGACAAGGCTAACCCCGCCGTTAGAGAGCAACCGTTCCCATCATGCCATGGGCTAGAAATATTGAAGACTTGCATGCTGCGCCGCTGCGGCGTAAGGACTCTCTCGCTGCGGGTGGCTTTCACTTGCTCTGTTGTGCATCAGCTGTCAGGCAAGCTTAACGGGCATCGACATTTGGGGCAGCTTTGCGCTGCTTTAGGGAAACAGACAGTGTTTCGTAGAAACCCGTACCCAAGACGCCGAAGCGCCAGAGCCTCGCAATGCCACATGGATCCCACAGAGGCTGAAATGTATAACTGCAGTGGTCTCCTTCATCTGATCGTGCTTCAACACCTTCTTCTCTCCTAAGATTTCGTCAAGAATTACCAAACATATTCCAGCTTTATGGATGCCATCAGCAAAATGTCTCTTAGCTCACCAGCTCTCGTGATACTCTGCCTAACTGGCGGGTGGGCTTTGTGGAGACTTTGGGCTTTCTCGGTTCTGCCATATTTGAGACCTCACAGGCCCAAAGAGCTCCCATACTCTGTTCCCTGTAAGCTACACTATCCTCGATCATGGTCTTGAAAATCATGCTAACTACGCCGATAGTCATAGGTCGGTCATGCTGCATAGAAGTAATTCCTCAACTTACATGTTCACGAAGGTCACCTCTTCTCGTTCTGGTGGGATTCAGGAGCTGTCATCAACGCCGCATCGTAAGCCATCCATAGCTACATAATGCACTGGCCAAAATTTTCATAGGCAAATCACGAGAGATACCCAAAAGCCGGCGGCCATTAGCATCCTTGGTGTGAAGATCTACTTTGTCTTCGACCCTTCCCACGTTATGGCGACTTTTCGAAATAGCACTACGCTTTCGTGGGACAAATTTCTTGACGAGCTGCTTGTTCTCTTTGGGGTTGATCGACTTGCAATCACTGGTATTCTACACCGCCACAATCCTGACTTGGAGGATCTCTACAGTCGCGTGACCTCTCGGCCTGTTAAGAAGATGACTTTGCAACATTTCACCGAAGCCTTATACATGCGCCAACTTGCTGTGGATAAGGCAGAGAAGCTGTCGGTTTCATTCTTCCAAAGCTTCCTGGAGGCGATGAAAGGCCCTCAACTTCGCTCCTGTGTCTCAGCTGGTGGTACACTTCGGCTGGAGCTGCGTGATCTTGTGGATCATACTGTCTCACGATCAGTCGCGCAAATGCTTTTTGGGAAGGTCATATTCACCCTTGAAGAAGACTTCACTAAGAATACAATCATCCTCGCAGACGAATTGTGGCGGATCGTCTATCGGTATCCCAAATGGCTAGCTCGAGAGTTTTCTACGGCATATGAGCGTGTTCTGGTCGTGATAGAACGCTTCAGTGTCATGGAACCGGAGAAACAATCATCTGCTTGCTTCATGATGCGTACAATGCTCGAAGCAGAGAAGCTCTACGATCTTGACCCGCGGTCAGCTGCATGCTTGCTTTGCGTCATGTACATTGCGTAAATCTTGACATTTTCCCACTAGTTCCTACTGCTAAGCTTGTATCAGGGCTATTTCAAATGTACAGGCGACTACGTTCTGGCTCATATCGTACCTTGTCTTTGATGACAACCTTTACAGAGCAATCCAAGACGAGATTCGTCCTGCGTACAGAAATGGTACTCTCGACACAAATCACATCACACAAAGCTGTCCGTTGTTGTTGTCGACATATAATGAAGTGCTGCGCCTTCACATCAGCTCCAACTCAGTCCGCGTTGTCGATGCGCCCACGAAGTTCAGCGACAAGATTCTCGAACCCGGTAATATTTTGATGGTACCCTTCGGCTACATACATCGAAACTCTCGATCTTGGGGCGAGGACCATTCCAAATTCGATCCAACGCGGTTCTTGCCCACAAGGAAAGATAATGCGATCAACAATCCATCCTACCGGCCATTTGGCGCTGGCGGAAATTCCTGCCCAGGGAAAGCTTTAGCTATTCGCCAGGTACTCTCTTCGGTTGCCTATCTCATGCATACTTATGATATTTGTGCACCGGAAAAGGATGGCAAAAGACAGATGCGGCCTGTAGCACTCCACAGTGTGCCGACGATTGGAACATCAGTACCGCGGGCGGGAAAGGATCTGGTAGTTGAGCTGACTCCAAGGCATTTGGAGCCAATTCATCACATAGGGGTTTCCAAACATGCATCAACGACGAATTGATACATGCAGAGAAAGGATTAATTCTAAGCTTGGACGATAGACGGCGGGTTCCAACATCTCATAGCACATGGATAGAATTTATTTAAAAATCAACATCCCATCCACTTTTCTACAAGGTGCATGTCGATCTCATCACAGTCTCTGGAAGACCACATTGCCTCGAAATGAGCAGCTCTCACATCAAAATAAATGTGGCGCAAGGCTCGTATGATTGGCTCCGCTTCAGATGCAAAGGGCCCTCAAACAGCAGGCTGTGTAGGCGTTAAAGCAGCGGGCTGCCAAAAATGTCCCGAAGCGCTTAACCTTGGATGCATGCGTGGTTTCAGTGCTTTATTTTCGGGGACCGAGACGTACTTGGATGGTCATACAAGGCTGGAGGCGATTTGGGTGTGGCTAGGTCACGAGAGCATGAGCGCAAAAGCAAACATATAATACTGTAATTCAGATCGAACGTTCACATAAAGCCATTGCGTACTGATCAATATCCGCTTGGCCATTCATAATTGCCATAGTCTTTACCGTCCTCTTGAAATCGCCATAATGCTTCTTTGTCCATTTTCTACTGCGCCTGCAACTCGGAAGCATCATGCCAATTTCGAACGTTCAGCTGTCGTTCTGTTTTTCGCATGGCTTGCAACCGGCAGCTATACGAAATTGCAGCTATACATCTTAGATAGTGGGAATTTGATCTGTTGTTCTCTCTTCTTTCCACCTTGGTTGCTTCCGCTAATGGAGACAGGTATTGTCACATGCTTCCTCATACTTGTAAGGCATTCATGGCACTACCCTGTTCTCCGCAACATGCCTAACGACGGATCAGGCGGTGCTTTCGTTCCGCAGACGCACGGTTTCTGTACTTTGCTTGTAATGGCTGCTTGCATTGTGCGAGTGCGGGACGGGCTGATAGGGTCAATATACTGTCCATGCAATAATCATCCATGATTGGTCTAGTTTCGTCCCAACATTAGCTGTGCCACATGTGCCATTATCCCCCGGGCCCTCTCCCAAACTCGTGGTAGCGACACGGCGCTTGCATCCATTGACTCCTTCCGCAGCAGGCAGCCGTGGCCCGTCAAGCTAAAACTGTTTGTTTTACCCGCGCCGCGCCGCATTGGTCTACGCTACTCTCTCGTTGCCCTCCATCCAGCTGTTCGTCGCGTCTCTTCGTCTTCGCAGCACGCAGCCATGATTGCAACGCTTGCTTTGTCCTTTGCTGCGTTGCCTGTGACTTTGGTCATATGGTCTGCAATCTCTCTGAACGTAAACATCAGCAAAGCGCGGGCGATAGGCCTACCTATCCTCGTTCGCTACATCACGCCCACGAATCCCTTGTGGATGGCCTTTGGGAGCGACATTGTCCGACTAGCTCGCCGTCTCGGAATTGCTACAGAAAATTTTGACCGTTTCTACCTCTTTGGCTGGGATGCAAACGAGAGGTATCGAGTACATGCCGAGCTCGGCGATGCATATACACTCGTGGCGCCTGGGGGTTGTTGGATCTACGTCGCAGATCCAAAAGCTGCCTGGGATATCCTCAAGCGTCCCCGAGACTTTGGCCGCAACGTTGAACAGCTTGCCGTTCTCAACGTCTACGGAAAGAACCTGTCGACTACAGAAGGACATGAGTGGCAGAAGCACCGCAAGGTTACCGCAGCTACATTCACGGAGAGAAACAATGAGCTGGTGTGGCAATCGTCGCTTTCGCAAGGCCATGGAATGCTCCAATACTGGCTTCGGCGCGCTCCGCAACCAATTCGAAGCGTTGCGGATGATTGCAAGACTTTTACTCTCAATGTACTCGCAGCCGCCCTCTTCACAAAGCCATACCCATTTGAGGGGCAGGAAGAGATGAAGAAGCCCCACGCCAGTGTAGAAGACCCATCAGACGACTCTCATCAGTACCGTGATTCCTTCTCAAAAATTCTCCGGGGAATCATACTCATTGCCATCTTCGGCGGAGAAACTCTCAGAACTTCGTCGTGGATGCCGACTTCGTGGAAGCAGGTGGGCCAAGCGGTGCAAGATTTCCGACTGTACGTCTTGAAAATGATCCGAGAGGAGCGGGAGAGTGCCGAGAAGGGCGAATCGACACGCAAGGATCTTGTGTCGGCCTTGGTGCGCGCTTCCCTCGCCCAGCAGAACGACGGCCGCGACATGACTATCACCGAGCAAGACATCATCAGCAACACTTTTGTATACGGATTTGCGGGGAACGATACTACTGCAATCTCGCTGGCGCATACGATCGTAAACCTCGCCGCGAACCCTGCCACGCAGGAATGGATTAGAGAGGAGATCCAATACTACTGCGAAGATGATGACTTCACCAAGTGGTCGTATGCCACTTGGACAAAACTCAAACGATGCCAGGCTGTAGTGGTAAGCACCAACACTCCTGGCAAGGTTTCTTGGCTCATTGAATCTAGATGGAAACACTTCGACTTTGCCATCCGCTTGGCTCGTCATCCAAGCTGACCAAAGACGCATGCACTTTAACGGTAGGAGGAAATACGTACATAATCCCGCCGCACTCCAATGTTCAAGTCAACTTCTGCGGCCTGCACACCAATACCAAAGTCTGGGGGTCGAGCGCCATGGCGTGGGATCCCGCCCGTTTCATCACATTGGACGATACACAAAATGGCAGGGGCATGGAGGCGGAACAACTTCGCGTCTTCCCCGAAGGTGTTTATGTCCCTTGGTCACACGGAGAGCGAATCTGTCCGGGCAAACGGCTCTCGCAGGTCGAACTTGCGGCTGTCTTGGCAGTACTGTTCCGCAAGCATGGTGTTGAGGCTGTACCGGAGATGGGCGAGTCGGATGCGGACGCCAAGGAGCGGGCGAAGATGGCGTCGCTTGATATACAGATGACGCTTCTGAACGAAATGTACAAGCCAGAAAGAGTAGGTCTCAAATGGGTAGAGGTTCAATAGGAGGGCGAGTGATGATCGATAAACTGCCCTATCTTAACTTGAAGTACCCAGCTTAGAGTTCCTAGAATGTAAGCTGTAGAGGTGTTGTAGTGTCTTAGTAATATCAACATGTACACCGGTGCATTGTAGCATTTTGTTCCAGCGCTTTTATATATTGTCGGCACCCGTACACTGGCGATGACGCCGTCTTGCAGGACGCTAGCAGCCCCTCCCCTCTCAATGCGGGTCGCGCTGGCATGCCGCGCTAACAAAGCCTCCGCTGCGGTACCAGCCAGCCGTGGATCAAAGCGCTCCACGTCTGTGTACCTGCCTCCCTGCAATCCTGCACCCCCGCAACGAAAACCCACACTTACCCCCACCCCCGCTGCACGTCACTGCCGCGCAACAAGTCATCGTGACGGCAGCACTCTCGAAGCACCCCCGTTACGCCCAGCATCCCTCCTAGCGCCGTCGCAGCGCCATACGCCCCATTGCCCCCGTCGTCACGATGCCCCCGGGCCATTACGTCCGCCCACAGACACCACCACGCCCCCCGACGACACCATGGCCATGGCCATCGACAAGCTGCCGCTGCCCGCGGATGCGTTCAGCTCGCTGTCCAAGACGGGCATGGATATGGACATGAACATGGATGGCTTCGCGTCGCCGACGCTGCTGCCCAAGCGCAAGGAGCGGCCGCCGATGGTGGCGCGTATTTATGTAGGGTCCACAACGATCGGTTTTTCTGGCACCTCGGGTCTGACGTGAGATACCGAATGCGACCGAAAGGAGTGAGAGCGTTTGGGGACGTTTGGATTAATGGAGATGGCAATAGCCTTACATTAGGAGTCTTTCTTCTGCAAAGTATAGTAGCGCATTTTCACTGCGCCCCCTCTCTATCTCTTCATATTCTCCCTCCGCAAGCTGAAATTCCCTCCACGAGCCTTCGCTAAAGTGTTTTCCGTGCTGGATCGCTTCAAAGAGTGCAAGGACTCGTCGTGCTTGGGAGAACCGCTTTTCGTCGGTTGGCGGCGGCGTCAAAGGGTGCTTTGCGAAGCTCGAGGGTGGCGTAATGTCTGAGTTTTGTTTCATGGAAGCCTGCGATATAGACATAGTCGTGCGTTGCACTGCATCGCGAGGTGGCACGATGTCTGCTGCGAAGATGGCTTGTGGGTTAGAGGAGTGCGCGCGTGTTTGCGACCGCCGGGTCTGCCGACGCAAGTAGCGACAGCAGGTAGCACATTGCTTCAAACACCATTATATCTAATAAGCTTACTACTTGCACAATCTAAGTTAATTGACGTAGTTTACAAGCGAGCCGCTACCCCTGCCAGCTTTGCGTACCTAGTAATCTCCTACCCTAAATAACTTAACTAATAATACCTTGGTTAACCTACTAAGAATTATATATTACTCTTACTATATTCTCTCTTTAACGAGAGCAAATTAAGTTGTCAGATGAGATGCGCAATTCGACACTCATCCAAAAAGTGCAATCTTCCTAGCCCTCTCGCACGCGATAGACGCTGGCGCCGTGCCAACAGCTGAGTGAGCCAATCAGTAGATACTCGGTGCATCTAGACTTAGCTGAGTAGCGAGCTCTCACAAAGACTCAATCAAAACCGTAACAAATCACTGTGATAAACAAAGTGTCCTAGAGCGCAACGCTAAGCGCGATGTTGGCGCGGCACTAACAGCTAAGCGAGCCAATCAGCAGATTCCAGGTATACCCAGATTCTGTTGAGTGCTCGCGGACCTGAAAACCAGCGTATCCCTTGCAAAAGGGCAACCCTTAGAGAGGCCGCGGAGCTGAGCATCTCGAAGATATTTAGGTGCACGAGGGCAGAGGTAGAAGGGGGAGGGATTAATCAAGACAATTACTAAACTCAATCAATCTTATTGATTAATTATTACGTCTATTTATCACATTCTTGTGCCACTCTCAGCAAACCGTGCACAACCTTCAAAACCCCTTCAAATCTGACAATTAAGAGTCTCACTGCCTCAACCGAATCGAGCCGATCAACGAGCCATGGCATACTCGTCGCAACGCGATCCTACAGTGACGCTGAGAAGCGACATAGACTACACTGCATGGATGACTCAACTGCAATCCAGATGCGTAGTTTACAACGTTTGGGATAAGATAAACCCAGCGACGTCAACCCAGCTGATTCCACGACCGGAAGCAATTGGAGCTCCAGTAATGGCTGACTATACACCGGCTGCAAATGTCGAGATGCCAACAAGACGGTCCGACCGTGGCTCGTCGATTGGCTCGATTTGGTTGAGGCAGTGAGACTCTTAATTGTCAGATTTGAAGGGGTTTTGAAGGTTGTGCACGGTTTGCTGAGAGTGGCCCAAGAATATGATAAATAGACGTGATAAATGATTGGAACGTCAGAATTGATTGATTGATGAGATTGAGTAAACTGATTGAGTTGATTGAGTTCCTTCGTGCTCCTTTAAATAGCTTCGAGATCCTTAGCTCCGCAGCCTCTCTGAGGGCTGAGCCTTTGTCATGGCGAGCCTTTGCAAGGGTTGTCCTTTTGCAAGGGTTGTCCTTTTGCAAGGGATGCGCTAGTTTTCAGGTCGGCGAGCGCTCAACTGAGTCTAGATGCACCGAGTATCTACTGATTGGCTCGCCCGGCTGCTGGCACGATGCTAGCGTCGATTCGCATGAGCTCGCTCATCGTCAAGTCAGCTCCGATGCTACTGGTCCAATCTGACAACTATATAAGAAAGCATTTGTGAGACTATTATATTATATAGCCTTGTTGCCGTAGTGCTGTAGGTGAGCTGTTCTGATGTTTCGATTTCTGATTTCTGGGCTTGGTTTCCGACCTTCATAGGGTAACAGTCCGCAGTATAAGGGAGCGTGCGGGCTGAACGACCGACAGCCAACGACAGCTAGCCAACGACAGCCAGCGCCGACAGGCCCCTATCGCTTCATGCAGCCCCCGTCACCTCTGCTGCCAGCATGCTACAGCCGCCGTCCGTCTCAGCCTTGCGACATACCTCATGCACTATGTTGCTGGACGTCAACTACGCCACATCACCCACTTTAGTCCGTTACTAAGCCTAGCACGATGCGACGACATACCGTTTCTTTACTTGACTGACGCAGTCAATCCCAGCATTGTCGCGGTCCACGGCCTAAATGGCGGACACTGCGAGAAGACTGTCTCAAGACAAAAGCGATGGCAACTCATGCCCATCGCCAAGGCCACGAAAACATGACGATCGTCTCGCTTATAGTAGAGCTGTCATTCCCTCTGCTCTGCATCAGCATCGCCCTGAAGGGCTATACCCCTCCCATGTGGTTGCTGATGAACAATATTTCCGTATGTGTGTGGTTCTGCTGTTCGACAGACTTGTGTTGTCTCTAGGTGTAAGGACGTTTCTTACACAAACCATTAGCTAATGTAAGTGCGTGAAGCAAAACTCGCTCATGCATGACGCAATGGCATACCGTCTCGTACTGATAATATGCGAACGCTGAAAAAAAGCGTTTTAACCTGACAATGAAGTCTTTGATGATATAGATGTATTCAAAATCAGCCCGTAAGACAAACGTTACTACTACTATTTGTATAGTTACAAATATGTGTTACCATAATGTACTTTTGCACTCTTTGAGGCTGTATTCTCAATGTATGTGTGTCCAGGTCCTGTATGCTGCGCCCCCCGAGCATACTGATCCCCGTACTGAGCATCGACTTCATCGGTGACCCTATTATTGGTGAAATTGTGGCCGCCCCGGGCGGCGAGCGCTTGCTGGATCGAAGAGACAAGCAGGGCGTCGATCCCTTCGGCTGCCGTCCCAACCTCGGCGAAAGCGGGCTGCGACTCAATTTCTCGGACTTCTTCAATAATAAGCTCGCTTTGACGCTGTTGTGTGATGGGAAAGAGCTGAATTAAGTCTTCGGTCAGTTGGACGACATCGCTTATCAGTCGGTCAAAGTATTTCTTCTCATATAGAACCCTTGCTGTTTTCTGGCGTACACTGCTTCGCCGCTGACGCCTCAACGCCAGATTGCGCATCTTGTCATGCATTGCTCGTAGGCTAGGTTCCAAGTCGGTGTCGGCGTCGTACACCTGCAACTCAGTGGCATTGTTGCTCTTGGTCTTGAACCGCTGCGAGACCCTCTCGGCGTCGGCGAAGCAAACCACTAGCTCCCCTAAGATCTCCTCCACTTTCTGTGCCTCCGCTGGCGTGCCCACGGGGACGAGATACTGATTGCGTGACTCGTCAACTGCATCAGCCCATCGAGATAAGCGGAGCTTAGCGATATCCAGCTTCAAGAGTGATTGTTGATAGTCCTTGCCAAAGTTCCGCCCCAGCTGAACGTATTCAAAGCAGTCAATGCAAGTAGTGAAGAGAGCTGTTAGGCTGACTGCGCCGATTATGAGCCCAGCTGTTTCTGCCATCTTCCCGCTAGTATGTAGTGCTCTTCCGATCTACAACATGCAGACACTAAAGGTACCCCGCACTTGCCGCGTCGACAACCAGTTCCCGGTCAACGCGCAGCTTGGTGCTCTAGTAAAAACCATAGAACCGGCTATTCGGACGCTCGCGGTAACTTTTACTGCTATTACCAAGGCCACACAGAGATGGCTAAGCGTCGTGCTTGATTAAACCCACGCGAAACCTAGTGAGGTTACTCCGCTATTGGTAGCGCACGACGCCGTCGTAGCTAACTCAAGGTCCAGAGGCCTATAACACATGGATCGCGGCGATGCAATCGCCGGCTGACCATTCTGTAACGTACACGAACAATTGAGCAGATGGTGGAACGAACCGTTATGGTAACGTGTATGATTATTCCAGCGGGCCTGGCGGACCGGACTACAACCAATGTCTCCGCGACCTGCGAGTCACCGACCCGCGCGAAGACTAGGTAAGGATCGAAGGCGACAAGGACCGGCTGCTCAGAGGCTGTTATGCCTGGATACTGGACGAAGCCAGCTTCCAGCGGTGGAGGACGCAGGGCGAGTCGCGGCTGCTGTGGATCCGAGGCGACCCAGGCAAAGGCAAGACCATGATGACAATGGGTCTGATCGCTGAGCTGTCGCAAGGACCCAAGGCTAGACTGTCGTCAAGGATGATGTCGAAGATAATGGCCAGACTGAAGCCCGGCTCTCAGCCATGTCTGCTGACCTACTTCTTCTGCCAGAGCACACGGCCAGAGCTCAACAACGCAGTGTCAGTCCTTCGTGGACTCATCTACCTGCTCGTCGCGCAAAGACCGCAGCTCATGCGACGCGTACAGAAGCGGTACGAGGCTGTGGGAAGCAAGCTTTTCGAAGGGCCCAACGCCATTCACGCGCTGAGAGAGATACTATCGGACATACTCAACGACTCGACTCTGCCGACGACATACCTCCTAGTCGACGCCCTCGACGAGTGCACAACTGGCCTATCTGCTCTTCTGCATATTATCACTGACGGCAGCCTTGCGCGGCGGTCAACGGTCAAGTGGCTAGTGACAAGCCGCAACCTGCCGAAGATTGAGCAGTATCTGCAGCCCGACCCGGCCGGCGTCAAGGTCAGCCTTGAAGTTAGCGCAAACCAGGTATCGAGAGCAGTAGCAGCATTCATCAACTTTAAAGTGCAGCGCTTAGCGACTATAAAGAAGTATGAAGCTAGGTTGCAAACAGATGTACAGCGGCTGCTACGCGACAAAGCAGAAGGCACATTTCTGTAAGTGCCGCTAGTGTGCAAAGAGATGGAGTGTGTGCCGCTCTACCGCACTCAGGAGGTACTGCAGGCGATGCCACGCGGACTAGACCCGCTGTACGACCAGATAATAGGACAGCTCTTAGGGCAGGACGACGTCAGGACAGCAGAGTACTGCAAAGATGTTCTTAGAGCAGTTACTATTGCCTTCCGGCCCCTGCATCTAAGAGAACTCGTAGTAATAGCTAGCCTCCCGAGCGACCAGTTTGATCACCCCCAGGCAGTAGCTAACCTAGTAAGTCACTATAGCTCCTTTCTTGCTATCCGCCAAGACACCGTATCCTTTATCCACCTTTCTGCCAAAGACTATCTCACATTAGGTAACA
Source organism: Ophiosphaerella herpotricha (assembly GCA_028458525.1). Taxonomy (NCBI): domain Eukaryota; kingdom Fungi; phylum Ascomycota; class Dothideomycetes; order Pleosporales; family Phaeosphaeriaceae; genus Ophiosphaerella; species Ophiosphaerella herpotricha. The sequence continues at coordinate 14,629 of JALNQK010000402.1, forward strand.
GGCGGCATGTGTTTAGTAGTACAGTAATAGAGGAGCACAGGCGGGTAACCTATCACCTACTTAATACTATGCGCAGCTCGCTAGGAAGAGATGTGTGCGGCTTAGAGAAGCCAGAAGCGCAGACGAAGGAGCTGGCAAGACAGGTAGAGGACAGCATTCTCAGGCAGATCGCATATGCATGCGAGTACTAGGTCGATCATTTGTGCGACTCGAATCTCACGCCTTCGGTAAGGTCTGAAGATATACTGCAGGATAGAGGTATTGTTGATCTATTTCTACAGGAGAAGTTTCTCTACTAGCTAGAAGCTCTCAGTCTGTGCGAGAGGGTATCAAAAGGCATTGTCTCTATAGGGAAGCTCCGGTCGCTGACGCAAGTGTGTTCACCAATTGCTATAGTTGCAGAAACTGTTAGGCTAACAGATACTAGAGAAGAGAAGACACAAGCGCCTTTGCTAAGCTAGTCAAGGATGCGCATCGCTTCGCTATATATCACAAGAGAGCTATTGAGGCCAGCGCGCTGCAGGTATATATATCTGCGTTGCTGTTTAGTCCAAAGAAGAGTTTAGTAAGGAGGTTTTTTCAGCATAAAGAGCCAGATAACATCACAATTATACCAGCTATAGACAACAGCTGGAGCGCGTGCCTGCAGACGCTCGAGGGCCATAGCAGCTCTGTCTACTCAGTAGCCTTCTCGCACGACTCGGCCCAGCTGACATCGGCGTCGGGCGACAACACCGTCAAGATCTAGGATGCGAGCAGCGGCGCGTATCTGCACACGCTCAAGGGCCATAGCGGTTAGGTCAGGTCAGTAACCTTCTCGCACGACTCAGCGCAGCTAGCATCGGTGTCGGACGACAAGACCATCAAGATCTAGGATGCGAGCAGCAGCGCGTGCCTGCAGACGCTCGAGGGCTATACCAGTTAGCTCGGCTTAGCTAGTCTTATCTCTATTCTTGCGTCGCTATACTCTAGTAAACTAGTAACAAAACAAAAGCTATCTATCTATTAGGAGCTAACGCTTGGCGCACATAGTACTTAGATTTCTAATAATACCTAAAATCGGTTGTAGCTCCTAACAGAGTATAGACCTGTATACTTAGCCGTATTAGGAAGATGTATTAGTCTCGGTATAGGTCTAGAAAGGTTTAGATATGTCGCTTCAAGTAATATATATTACTTAAATACTACACTTACTCCTCTTATCTCTTATTTCAAAAGATTAGTACTTATAGAGGGACGGAGATGTATATATATATATATATATAACGCTTCTTTGCTACATCGAATCTTCTAGTACGCCTATAGTAACTACGCTATTAGCGGTATAAGCTATAGGTATCTATAGGCTGCGTAGTATAGTGAGGCTCACCACCTAGTGCACGTCCCCACCTAATGCCCGCTTTTTCCCCTTAGCCCCCCCCCTCTTTCTTAATAACTACTTATTCTATTAACTCTAAATTTTAATATATACTAGAAGTAGTTATTAGAAATAACTTTATATAGTTTTTTTTTTAAAAAGTTTAATATTAGTAGAAATATTTAACTTTCTAATATTTAAGTATTTTTTTCTTATTTATAAAT
>JALNQK010000403.1:0-16192 GCA_028458525.1 Ophiosphaerella herpotricha
TTACCCTTTTTTTGCAATATACCCTTTACATATGATGTATTTCTTGAAAAATTTTTAAAAAATATGTAATAGTTTAACAAAAAAGGGGAAATTAATTTTTTTTGGTGGGGGGGGGGGGGTATGCCTCACTATTAAAACAAAGATAATCTATTATACAACATATTTATGCCCAAGATAAGATTTGAACTTATAACCTAAACACCTTCAAAGTTTCGCTCTACCAATTGAGCTACCTGGGCTTTTTTATCTTGCGTTTTATGGTGTATCCTACTTATATACAGCTAATATACTACACCTGTTTTTAAATAAAGCTCCACTCTTTTTATTATTTACGGGTAGTTCATTAACTAAATTTTAAGAAATTAGCATCTTATACATTAGAATTAAAAAGTTTTTCTTATCTGTTAAAAGATCTAATCATTTAACATATCTAATAATTTAACAGGTGAAGATATGGGGATGAAGATATGGGAGATAGAAAGACATTTTTAACTTTTTACTGTATTTTCCGCCTAAAAAGTGCGGTAGTGATGATTTCTTTCCTTCCTTCATATGTACTATTGTCCAGTAAAAATACTTAAACCCTAAAAAAGAACCAACTAACTTAAGTATACTCCAAATTGGTTTTAAACCATTTAAATAAAACGGTTCTCTCCTGATAACCTCTTTTTTAGAACAATCCTCGGTGCATCCAACCCGAATACACTTAAAGCATACTTTAGTTTGGGTGAGTATACAATAGACTTATGTCTATATATCCTAACATGATTAGAATTAAAATAACATTACATTCTTTTGTTTATAATCATACTATTTGCCACATAATAACCACCCATAACCGTATTTATTCACCTGTAAACGCCAGACTTATTTTTATTATCTTTTCCAATTTGTACCCTGTTATCTTCAATGTTATCACACATGAATAAAAGAATTATGGATAAAGTTTCATTAACCGAATTTAAATTTGAACAGTAAAAAGGAAATAAACTGAAAAATAAAGTATAAAAATGTAATATAAAAAAACTCAACACAAATTTTTTAAATAAATTCAATAAAGTACAATCTTTTTTTGCAACATAGTGCTTTATATTTTTGACATAACTATGGATTAATAAGAATTTAATATTTAATTTAAAAATTGGAGATATTAGGACTCGATCCTAAAATAACGATATGCAAAATCGCAGTTTTACCAATTAAACTATATCCCCTTAAGTTAATGTATTAGTATAATTTTTTTAATAGACCCAAGCGGGGTTCGAACCCGCGCATTTAACAGTGAAAATGTTACGTCTTAACCACTTGACTATTGGGCCTTAAAACACATATAAAAAATTAAAAATAGATAAACATAAAAAGTTAAAAAATGTAAAACTTTAAATACCATTTTTTGAAAAAAAAGGTATCTATACCAGTTATTTATATCTAGTATCTATGTGCTAAGTATTTAAATTTCTCAGTCAATATATTTTATGAGGTATCTATAAAGTATAACACAACGATGCTTATCCGGTTTATTATGCTACGGTAATACCATATGGGGGACTAGTATTACGAATACACATTAAATGATTACTTATCATTATAGTATACACTCTGCTTTTACAAGGACTTGTTACCTTTCCATATGAATACGGAGTAGCATATAACACTACGCCCTATACTAAAATAATTATAAAGCAAATATCCTTGTTAACATTATTAGGCTTTTCCCTAGTGTCTGTTTGATACATTCTACGAGCCTACTAAGATACGTTATGTTATTTTGTTTATCTAGGTGATGGGGGGTAGTATAAGGTGAGGGGGAGCACATCCACTCCTAGAATAATGTTATTGTTAAATGGCCGAGCAATACTCTATGTTATAAATGAGATCCATACCCTGTGCCACTTTAACCTATCTATAAGGCTAGAATGATTTGAACACTCATCTGAGCTATTATGAGCAGCTTGCTTTACCTATTAAGCTATAGCCTTTAAGTATGCGGACAAAGGATTTGCACCCCTATTTACTGGACATGAGCCAGTTATGTTACTATTACATTAATCCGCATTAATAACAGTAAAGATATATCTTTACGTATAGCCCAGTACGAGACTTGCACTCATATCTTCCGATTACAAAACGGGTGCATTACTATTATGCAAACCAGGCTAAAAAAGTATTTTTAATGATAAGTATATTATTTAGTAATCATGCCACTTAGTATCATCTGTTTTAGTTGATTCCCTAGGATCATCGGTGGATCCCTTAAAAGCGATTACCATTCTTAAGTATTATCGCCGTGGCTAAATTAGTACTTTATACCTGAGAACATCAAAGCCCTTTCAGCCAAAGCCTATATTCCGTGACCGTATTTCTTCTAATTAGAGATAATCATCTCCAACCGTATGAAAAGTCAGGATTCGTAATGTTATACTACGTTTCTAAGAGTATCCTAAGGTAAGCTTCGTGCCTAGATGCATTCAGCACTTATCTTAACTAACATAGCTTTCCTGCCCTGCCTATACTACCAAGATAAATACTTGAGTATAAAAGTATTACTAATCTCGTTCAAATAGGAGATAAATTTATCTAAATTCATCTACATTACTCTACTTATTCATTAAATATCTCTATCTACTTATTAAAGAGAACCTATTCTCACAATTTTTTCGGGTTAATATTAAGTGCATAAACAACAGGTAAACCATAGGTTACCATACCCAACTCCTTTCGTACGAAGGGGCTATCCTTATTTTACTCAAATTTCCTCTAGAAGATAGAAACCATACTGTCTCACGACGTATTTAACCCAGCTCGTGTAGCTCTTTAATCGACGAACAGTCGTACCCTTCATGATTCCTGCATTCATGTGGATGAGCTAAGCCGACATCGAGGTGCCAAACTGCGCACTCAATTTGTACTCTCTGGCGCAATTAGCCTGTTATCCCCAGCGTAGCTTTTTCAATAATACAAGACCTTTCCTTACTGCGTCTTGCGGTCTTTATGCCCTGCTTACGCAACTGATAGACGTGTATGTCAAACAGTAAAGCAAGATTAAGCCATTAAACTTTGGAAGTATATATCAATATCATTTTTCTAAAAAACAACTAATAGCGTTAAAACGAATCTTGCAAAAAAGATGAATTATTAACACTATGTATACACCTATTTTCCACATAGGTAAAATCTTACTTATATTAAATGTTTTTAGTTCTAACTTAAATAGAAATATAACTGAATTAGTTATAGATACCGTTTTTTTTCTAAAAAACGGTAAATATAAAAAATCACAAACTAAATATAATAATTAAAAAAAATTAAAAAATATAAGGCAATTATTTAATAAATCCCTATATATTGCGTATAGCATATTACAAAAATAAATTTGGATACTCCCAGGTACTCTTTATGGGATCTGTGCCCCGCATAAACCATCTGCTAGCCATTGTCTCCTGAGTTTGATCTACGATCTCCCTCCTTTTTTGGATTACATTTAGACGTCAGTTACAAACTGTAACTTATTCTACTGATATAACAACCAGAGTAAAGGTGTTTCAATTATGTCGTTCAACTACCTTATTCCCTAAAACCTGTTCCATTATACCCTATAACTAGTAACAGTAAAGCTGCATGGGGTCTTCTCGTCTATCTAGAGATAGGCAGTATCTTCACTGCCATTCCAGTTTCACTGAGCCAATCATTGAGACAGCTGTTGCATCGTGAGATCATTCATGCGCGACATCATTTAAATGCCAAGGTATTTCGCTACCTTAGGACCCTCATAGGTAAGGCCGCCATTAAATGGGGGTTCCTTCAAAACCTAGCCTATTTTAGTCGTCTAAGTAAATCCGTTAACCAGCCATCATTGGGCAGATAGCACACTCTATACATTGATTTACATCTTACGCAAAGTGCTGTGTTTTAATTAAACAGTCGTGCAACACCATTTTATGTCTCCTCTTCCTATCCTGATATTAATCAGTAGGAATGGCACACCTTCTCCCTCAGTTACGGTGTCAATTTGCCGAGTTCCTTAATGATTGTTAGCTCAAACGCCTTCGTATTCTCTACTAGCTTACTTGTGGTAGTTTTTAGGTACGGTTTGTAAAAAAAAAACACAAATGAATCTTCATTTTTATTTTTTTCACAGGAAACGGGTATCATCTATTTTAGTTTATTTCCTTTTTACAGAAAAATCCTTGTGACTTCTTTTTAGTTCTCCACTATAAAAATTTTCTTTTCCTGTGTTTATATGATTTTCCAGAACATTCTTCTCCATTTTATGTTGTCCATATAAAAATCCTCATCGTTATATCCTTTAGGTTAAACTTAGAGACCGAATTACCCTCCCATAAGCTTAAGGCGAGAGATGTCCTCTTTTTCGTTACTCGTGTCAGCATTCTCACTTGGGATATACTCGTACGTCGCTATTTAGCGATAAGAAACCAATGTAATACTGTATAAAATTACATTGATAAAGAATACAAATGTAATTCTTTATTACTTTCTTAATAGCAATAGGCAGTAGCATAGTCTTTTTCGTTGCTAAACTTTTTTTTGTAATTTATAAAAAATAACAATTGAGTCACGAATTTTCTTAGACACAGCGTCCTATTCAATATGGCCTATTTACCCAATGTTCCGCTACCCCATAAATAATACTTAAATAAAGTATATTAAAATAGAATTAAATTTTTCATTTAATTTTAAATTTTGTTATGGACAAGGTGTCGGTGTTTTGTTTTAGATCCGTTATATCTTCGGCGCTTTTAACTAATTAGGTTAATAAATTAACCATTTGAACCAGTGCTCTGTTACGAGGTCTTTAAAAAATGGCCGCTTCTAAGCCTATTTCCTGGTTGTATAGTTTAAATACTTCCTTACTTTCACTTAACAAAAACTTTGGAACCTTAAACACTTGTTCTGGGCTGTTTCCCTTTTGACATACAACCTTATCGTTAAATGTCTGATAGTTCAACATTCATCATTGCCCTTCCGAGAGCAAATACTCGCGAATAGAGTCTTCACGACCCCCCCATATGCACAAGGCATTAAAAAACCCTAAAGATATAAATATCAAAAGGATAACAATGCACAAATTGTCCGAGATTACAGTTCTGTACCTGCTATGATGTGCTTTAAACTACATACTTACATATGTTTCGCGGAAAACCAGCTATAGTAGTCAGGATTGTCTTTCACTAACTTACCACGGTTCTTTGGATATCTTTACAACGATAACCCATTCGGCCTTTTATAAGCCTGACCATGGTAAGATCACTACTCTTCGGGTCTCTAATTAGATACTAATTCATTACTTAATAATTGGATTATCTAGGCAAAATGATTTATTAAGTGTTTATTCTTTTAACACCCCTAAGGATTCACTAACCAATCAGTATTTGCTTGCATCTAACTAGAACTTGCTGACCCATTATACAAAAGGTACGCTCTCATATGTTTACTAAACTTACCTTGAGCTGCTTATAAGACTACTAATCCCAAATTTTCCTTCACAGTACTATTCTCTATTTCTTGTATATTATATTAAGGCTTAGAGGAAGGTTCCCCTATATTCAAACAGATACGTCCATTTTACTTTAAGCCTCTATCTATTTTCATTCACACTACTAATAGAATCTCGTTTGATTTATTTTCCTGAAGCTAATAAGATACTTCAATTCACTTCGTTTTTTTGTTTGGTAGAAATTCTTCCCCATTTTTCCCTTTTTACGGTACGAATGGTCTAATATACAGCCTTTTATTTTTCTTAATAGTCTCTTTATATACTTGCCATAAAATAAATCCTTAAAATATTTGATAATAGTAACAGAGTTTCGAGACATCTTATAAATCGATACTTAAGTATCGATATAGTAACTAAGACCGATTCCGTGAATACCGTTCTAATATTACAGGAAATAATATTATGAAATAATACATTACATATCAAATACATTACTATATATTTATATTTACAATAATTTAAAATCATATTTCGGGTTATTATGATTCGAACATAACTACTCCTCAACCCAAATGAGGCGCCTAACCAACCTGGCTCTAACCCGCTTATTATATTCAATATGCGTTGAATATAAGTTATAATATGGTTATAAAATTTGTATATATAAGAATATATTACATAACATAAAATCCATCCGTAGGATAGAACAGAGAATATCCGATTCGAACGGATGTGATTTTTCAATCAAATAAGTTTCAAGCTTATCACTTTAAACCACTCAGTCAATTCTCTTTTTAGTTTGCATTTTTTGTAAACAAATTATATGGATGAAAGTAGCTTAATATAAAATAGGGTTATATTCAGTTTATATTTTTTTTTGGGTTTTGGGTTTTGGGGGGAAGCCTACTATAAAAATAAGCTTATACTAACTATATCATAGGATAAATATACCATTAAATTTAGTATGAAATTTAATGGTATAAAGTAATTTAACCTCTTGTGTTATTTTCCAAAGAAAAATTTTTTCCGTATTAAAACGAATAATGGCACTTAAAATACAAGTGCGTACAAGACTCGAACTTGTAACAACATGTCCGTAGCATGTCATTATACCGATTTAACTAACACACTTTATTGATTCCTCAACGAATTGAACGTCGATCACATCCTTATCAAAAATGCGCTTTACCTATTAAGCTAAGGAACCTTAATTACACATACAATATACAAAAATGTAATACGATTAAAAATAAAGTATTACATTTCAAACAATGAAAAGTATTAAAAGTTATATATCTTTTTATGATAGTATGTTGTAACAAGAGCATCCAGACTTGAACTGGAAATTTGAAGTTTGAAGCTTCCTATTTTACCATTAAACTATACTCTTTTTTAAAACGAACAATACCCTATCTTAAATTAAACCCTACTAAATACAATTGCATTATTTTTTTAGATAAACTATTTATTTATTTTTATTAACGGTTAAAAAAAACTCTTTGTTGTTTTATTAGTAGGTATTAAATACTCTTTATTTATAAATATATAACATAGATATATTAAATTCTGGATAATTCGTTTATTGTGAATACGTATAATTTAAATCACCCTTTTAGTAGCATAAAAGTCTTATCCGTTTAGCTTTGTAAAAAATTTATCCGTTTAAGTGTGTAAAAACATTATCCATTTAAATATATTAAACCATTTTATCTATATTCGGAAAAGAGTGGATTTGAACCACCAGGTGTTAAACACAATATTTAGCAAATATCTCGCCTTACCTATAGCAACTTTTCCTTATTACTTTCAATTATATAATTTTTAATAGTACTAATTTTAACTATAGAACTTAGGTTAATTGTGGAATACAAGTTAAATGAACAATAGATGTTAACTATGGAATTCAAATTAAATTTATAGTGGGTGTTAACTTTATAGTTCAAAGTTCATTATAAAAATTCAAAAGTTAAATGTAGAATCCAAAAATTCATAAAAAAAATGCAAAATAACGAGTCAGACCGGGCTTGAACCGATATCTACTTTCGTGACAAGAAAGTCCTCTACCATTAAGTTACTGACCCTATACGGCCAACCGAACTCGAATCGGTACAAATCGTTTGGAAGACGAATGGACTAACCAATTATCCTATGGCCGCTTTTTTTTATTCCCACCCCGCAAGCTTGCGGGGAGGGAATAAAATGTAATTGTTTATTATATAATATCGTTATATGCATGTTCCTATATAAATTTCTCTAGCTTCTTAATATATTTTCCGTACAACATAATATACCCTACAAACTTTACCTTCTCTGATCCACCTGCTAAGAAAAGATATTCTAACTTCTAAAAACTCTGCTGCTTTTGTAATAGATGAAAACTCGTAAGATACACCTGTATATTTTTTTTAGAGCACAAACAGCAAGGGGAATTAGGATTAACCCATAGCCGTATATATTTTATAAGATCTAAGGGACTTGAACCCTTATGAGAATGATTAAAAGTCACACGCTTTACCATTAAGCTAAGATCTCCGTAAATATATTTACTTATGATTCATAAGTAATAAGAAATAAGTGATTCGAACACTTAACCTGCCGCGTGTAAAACGGATGCTCTACCTATTGAGCTAATTTCTTTATCTTAGATAGGAAAAACGTAAAATCATTTTTGTTTTTCTCTATTATTTTACATTCGTTTGTGGTTTTAGAGTTATAACTATAGCACCAGTCATCGCTAATAATAATATAACGGATGTAATGATTAATCATATAGAATAATTACCATATAATATATTCCCTATACTTGTTATATGAGAAGTTTCTGCTAAATACCCATCTCATGAGACAGATGTTACATTCGTTAATTTTTTTTTTATGCTAAAATGGTAAAATAAATTATTAGTCATTACCATGTATGGTAAAACATTATTCACAAAGTAATTAAATAAACTACCCACTAAAATAGCTAAAGGTATACTATTAATGCTGTCTATTAATAGTTCAGATATTCTAACATTTATTAACATTAATATAAATAAAAATAGTATAGATACTGCTCCTATGTATACTAATAAGTAAGATAGCCCTATAAAATTTAACCCTGTTAAAATTAAATAAGCAGATATACATAAAAATAAACCTATTAAAAATAAAACAGATACAATAGGATTTTTACTTATAATAACTAATATACCCATTAATATTGCAAATATGTATAAAATATCTAAATTATAAACGGTATAACCACTAAATGTCATTTCATTAACTATATACAACATATAAAATGATTATTCACCCTTTTCATAACTATCTATATAAAGTTATTATATTGGTAAAGATATGTTTATATTATTTACGGTAATACTGTTATTAAGATATCTTACGACTATATTTACCCTCTACAAAAATTCTTATCATATAGTAAATAAAAATAGTGAATGATATCTACTTTTGTATTTTGTAAAATAGCTTGAAATAAACCCACTAATTTTGAAATAAACCTACTAATTTTGAAATAAACCCGCTAATTTTGAAATAAACCCACTAATTTTGAAACAGATAACTAACTTTGTAAAGTTTAAAGTTATTAAATAAATCATATAATTTTAAAACCATTAAATTCTATGAAAAATCTATATAAATATAGTTAACCTTGCCAAAATAATAGGTATAAACTGCTTTCTATCATTTATTAAAGCCCTTAAAATGAATCGAACATTTATCAGAATATTAACAGTATTCCGCTCTACCATTGAGCTATAAAGGCTATTAAACAGTTAAACATAAATGTAATATCAAGTATATAACAATCAAACATAACAAATATAAATATATAACAATTAAACACAATAAATAAACAATAATAAATCTATAACACTCTAGGAGACAAGAGATTCGAACTCTTAAAAGCGCTTTGCTATTGAGTTTACAGCTCAACCCTTCTTACCAATAAAGGAACTCTCCTTTTTTTTTATGTAATTACTTATATTATTCGGTAAAGTTCCAAATTTTTTGAAAACACTCTAAACCAGTTTAAATGACAACTATATATTTTATATATTTTTACCCTTCCCCCCCCGCAAGCTTGCGGTGGTAGGGAATGTATATTCTATATAAAGTTTAAGGCTACTAATAAAATTAGCCAGTATTAGCCCAGGAGTTTCTGTTACAATGCTAGCATCTAGAGAACACGACCCCCTCCCTAGTTATCACCCTATATCCGAAGAACGACTTGAACGTTCACGACATATCGTCAACAAAGCTTAAATTTGTCCTGTCTACCAATTCCAGCACTCGGATTATACTAAAGTGAATAAATCTCCCTGTATTAATTTTTTAACAAAAAAATATAAATAACATAAGTCAAGTATTATTTAACCTAGAATTCAACAGCAAATGCTGATCAACGGCAAAACAACTACTAGATAAGAATATAAACTTCTTATGGGCCTGTTCACGGATTCGAACCATATAAATAGCTAAAAATTTATGCTCCTTGCACAGACTTTTTAATATGGGTGTATCGTTATTATTAATTAATCCCGGGCTAGTTCCCCAACCCGAACCGTATTTCGACTTAACACCAATTAGAGTCACGCATACGAAGATATTTCTGCCAAAAGATCTAAACCTGTAATTTTAGATTAACAATCCGCAGCCACCAAACTTATTGCACATACTCCTTTCAGCGCCTGACGAGTGGTTAGTACCTATCTGAGATAAAATTCACCGTGATGTGATTACTCACGATTACTAGTAATTCCTTTTTCATGCAGTCGAATTTCAGACTACAATCCATACTTTATCCTGTTTTAAGGATTAGCTCCAATTCGCATTATTGCATCCCTTTGTAAAGGCATATGTGGCACGTCTATAGCCCACAATATTAAGGCCATGATGACTTGTCTTAGTCCCTATTATCACATCCAATTGTAAGCGGAGAGCTGCTTTATACTAATAAATAAAACAAGGGTTTACGTTAATTTAATGGACCTAACCAAATCTCACGACATTAACTGAAGACAGCCATGCAACGCATGTGGTCTAAAAAAAAATTTTTTTAGGTCATTCAAATTGTGGTAAGGTTATTCGAGGATCATCGAATTAAATAACATACTTCACTACTGGTTTCAGAAACGGTCTAATGATTTCAGTTCCTGCGTTGCCACATTACTCTTGAGGTGGAGTGCTTCCACTTTCATTTATAGTTCCGCCTAAAGCCAACCTATGGCACTCATCATTGTCTGCCCAGGCTACGGGGGTATCTAATCCTCTTCACTCTCTGAGCCTTCGTCCCTCAACGTCAGTTATCATACTTTGCTTTTTCTTTTTATGCCGTAAACATTTTCTTAATTTTCATTTTCTTAATTTCATTTTATTCAATCCACTAAGAAAGATTCCATTCATACTAAGCAAGTATATGTACATAGAGGTTTGCCTTCGCCGTCACCGGTCCTATTGGTATTAACAAATTTCATCTTTACACCAACAATTCCGACATCTTCCTCTCACATATCAAACTCAAGTGTAACAGGTACTCATAAAGCCATTGTACACCGTCTAGGTACCCTATATACCTGTTAAAGATGAATAACACTCGTCTCCCTTGTCTTACCGCGACTGCTGGCACAAGATTTGGTCGAGACCTATGGATATAAAGTTTTCATAATAAGCTTTATCCAGAACTTTATAAGACCTAGTCAAGCAAGTTAATAAACTTATTATATTAACCCTCATTCCTGCAAGTTGCTGGTTCAGCCGTTAGGCCATTGACCAAAATTCCTCACTGCTGTACTACACGCACTGGGGTTTTTTCAGACCCAGTGTGGTCAATAGACCTCTCAGTCTTGACTACGGACATCAGCTAAATATGCCATTACCATACTTACTACTTATCCGATGGTTATTAATAATCAACTAAGAGCGAAATACTATTTCTTTAAAAACAATTATTATTCCTTTTATTCATCTTTTAATCTAACCGTTACACAAGTTAAGATTAGATTTAATATGACTAACTGGATAATAAATTGTTATTATAAGGGATTTATTTTGCCTTACTCTTAGGTAGCCATAACACCCCTTACTCACCTGTACACCACTTCAATATACATAATCTATACAAATTAAATATTGACGTTCGATTAGCATGTGTCAAGCATTTACATAGCGTTCACTCAGAGCCATCATCAAACTCAAATAATCAAAAAAAAAGTACTAATAATCATCTAGTTAGATAATATTTTCCTGTAAAACCCCAACTAGCTACTATATTCCTGTAAAATTTAACTAGCTACTATCATCTAGTAAAAATGTTTTATACCCTAAATACATAGATAAACTACATGTGTATTAACTATTTTTCTTATCTAAGGCTCTAACTTAGATTCAGACATTAGGAATATCTTGTTATATCATTAAACTAATATGGATTCCTTACTATGTTTATAGCTATCTTTATAACATATCGATTCTTATCTAAGACTTGAACTTAGATTCAGATATTAGAAGTATCTTGTTCTACCATTAAACTAATAAGAATTTTCTATGTAAATCCTTTAATAACACTATAATCTGTAAAATAGTTTAAAAGTCTTTAATTTATAAAAAGGGAATGTAAATGATAAAAGGGTAATATATTTTGATAAGAACTTATCTAAGTTTTATTTTAGAGTATATCAATTACATTACTATTAAATTATATAATCTATAAAATTTTTATATTGTTATATAATTTTTATATAATGACATTGTACAACTAAAACACTTTATAAATTATAAACCCTAAATAAGGATATACTTTGTTTTAACTTAGGTGTTTTATATCATACATAATACATTACTATTAAATTATATATAAGTTTTGTAATTTGTAAAATATAATGCATATAATTATATAAAAATCTATAATCGACATGATTTTTTACCTAAATCTTAATCTTTTTCTCTCTCCGCAAGCTATAATTAAAGAAAATTATTTAAAGGCGTTACAGGAAGAAGATCTTAAGTCTCCCGTTAGTTGAAATTTAAAAACTAGAGCTAGGATATTTGGACATGATTTTGCTTTACAATACTTTCAATCAGATGACTATCAAGAACGTAAGAAAGAACTAGAAAATACTAGTGAGATTGAAAAAGATATCCAAAGATCTAGACATTATGTAGAAGATTCTGGTGATATTAGATATGTAGCATCTAAATCTAAAAATGACAGTAGTAGCACCTAAATCTAAAACGACAGCTCTAGCAAGACAAGTTAAACTATAAGGGTATATTCACTTGTGATTTATCCCATTTACATAAACAAACAAAATAAAAAAAAACCTATCAATGTTTTCACAAAGATAGGAAAATTTTTAACTTCTATTAATATATAATAGGAGTTTTTTTTTGGAATAAACTATTGTTTAATAGATACGCACAAGCGGTTATATAAGTATATGTTGTGCATTTATTTGTTTAACTAAATTCTTATCAAGCTCTTCGTCCCCTACTACTCAATCTATACTATGTAGTTGATATTTACGAGGATCACCTTCAAGTTTAATTCATCTTTTATTGACATTAAATTCACAACTACTACACTCTTTAATAGTTCTTATTATATGTTCATCAAACTTTTTCAGATAACTAGAGTCTGAATATAACTCAGTATATACCGAAACTAGAAATATTTTAAGCATTTCCACATTAGGTGCTGCTACACCAAAACAATCATGTACAGAGAAAAAGGAATGATTGTTAGATGTTTTAATAAACTTATTATATAATAAAGCCATAGAGGCAGCGTCTAAAGAATGTATTAAATTAGGCATCAACGATCTTATCTGGTCATTTTTACTATATTTATTACTATTAGTGGTTCTAATATTAAGGCTAATCTTATTATAACTGAATGGGGTAATCTTTACACTATAAGTTTCTAAATAACTTTGTGCAACTCTTAAACCTGAAGGAAGGTTTCATATTATAGGTAGGTTTAACTTACTAAACAACGTTGCTACATTTCTTAAATACGAAGATAATTTTTTAATCTTCACGTGCTCCTTCATGATTATACCATAAATAATGTTGACGACCATACCTATATCTTTTTCATTTATAGCTGTTTCATTACCTTCAGGATTACCATACCAAACCAAACCATCACTATATTCCCCCTCTTCTATCTCAGCTAAACTGGATTGTACGTGTTTTTCCATGGATCTTTTACTAGCATTATAAGGTATTGTCATAATAGCCTTTTTAACTATATTTCTATTTCATATAAAGTCATTAAGCCTGTTATATGACGCCACATCCTCCTCTGTATCACCTTCAAACTCCTTAAGTCTAACTTTCTTATCAAGAATGGTTAACAGTTTATGTAAAATATAATTATAAAAATCTTTAGGCTCAGAGTTCTTATCTACTATTAAATTTAATTCTTTGAATAACTTGGTTTCATTACTTAATAAAGCCAAATGTTGAAAGCCATTACAAGTAGCATCAACCTGTATAGGTAAATATGTATCAAAATACATATTATCTTGATTTTCAAATGTTAAGTGTAAACGTTTATATTCAATACAAAAAGCTAGAAATAGTAAAGGATTCTTTCTAGCTTTAGAAAGTAGTATACCATTTTCATAATGTATTATATTGTCAATATTATCATCAATCCATTTAACTTTAGTATTCATACTTTTCTTAGCTATAGCACCACCAAAGGTATTAGCACCAAAAGCCTTAAGATAGTTGATAGAATTCATATCAGATCTGCTTATACTATTAGGTGTTGCAAATAAGAGTAATGATTTAGCCAATTCACTACCCTGATAACTTAAATAAGGAGCCGCTGTATATAACCTCCCCCTTTGATCTAGTTTTACAGGGAAATAAAATTTACTAAAATTACGGTATATATAAGCTATATCTAACACACTCTCTTGTAGTAATATTTTACCAACGTGTGACTTATACAAATAATCCTGTAACTTAGTTCTTTTAATATTCTGATATTTATGACTTTCAGTAGCATCTAGTATTAGGTTTAATTTAACCCCCTTATCTAAAATAAAATCTAAAAGCTCTGTATTTATTTTATATGGCACTTTACTAATACCATTTACAAGATTGTAAATCACAGATTCAGAGTTAATTGTAGAATCAATTTTGTATCCGTGTTTCTTAGTAATAAGAGAATCTGCCACTTTAACACCATTTAAAAGGTAACCCCCTAAACTATCCTTAGAATATTCTTTAGGTGGCACCACCATAGGCAATTTAAAGGGTAATAAAAACATTCTTCTTTCACTACCAAACTCCTTAATTATGTACTCATCACTCACTTTAAGAACATATTTTACATCGTTATACGAACGTCTACACAACTCTTTATAAATAAGCCCTGATCATTCTAATATATCAATAAGTTTACAACCAAGCTCTGATATAAAAGTATCATCTTCTAGGTAACTATTACATTCCAACTTGATAAACTCAGACTTTCATTCAGGGAATAAAAGCTTAGCACTAGAATCCCCACATTCTTTCAAGTATTCTAAGTATTTTAAGTATAAATAATTATAAATAATTTTTTTTCCTACTTTAATAGAAACAGGGACCAGTGTCAAGTTTTCTGGTGTACTTTCCTCATCACCAACCGTGTAAGACGATTCTCAATAAGTTATACACGCATAAAATATGTAAATACAAGCTCCAGCTAATCTTGTTTTACCCAAAGTTTTAAATATGTCGGAACGTAATAAATGCTTACCTTTAACAAGATTAAATTCCTCAGGCAACCTAGTTACAAGGCCCGAAGCGTTGTTTTCATCTAAAATATTTATAAGCCTGTTAATATACCCATCCAATAAGTTGTATTTATCAAGTAAATAAACGTTAATATTTTTATTAACAGGTTTAGAATCATAACCGTCAACAATTTGGAAATTTTTTTTATCACCTAAAAAGTTAAACTGATCAACACACAAGTTTTCAATTAAAAGTTGTGTATCATTGTTAGCTGTATACCCATTATCGGATAACTCACCTTCAAGCTTACGAAGTAATGTAGATACACGATCTAATCTACCATTAACCCCATTAACCTTATTATTTTTTCCAGGTGAAAGAGAAGAGTAACCTCTAACCCCACCCAAAGTAAAACCCTTAAGTCTACGTATGTTAGCATAAGACCCAAGTAAGTAAATCATTTTCATTTTCATTTTCATTTTCATTTTCATTTTATTATTAAATTTTTTTCTCGGCTTCTATTTGTTTTCAGGATCTTCACGAGTCGACCACCCCGCTAACTTTTGCACTTCGCCAGGGCCACGAAGTATGATTCGAGTTTCATAGAACGTTTTATTATTTGTACATAGGAGGGAAAGGAAGGAAGGAAAAGGAAGGAAAAGGAAGGAAAAGGAAGGGAAAAAAGGAAAAATGGGAAAAGGAAAATGGGAAAAGGATACTGCAAAATAGGTAAAAAGGAACTATAAAATTTGAAGAGATCAAGCCATTTACTATAAAAACCTTTATAAAATGGTTTTATCCTTCATAGAGTCGACTTTTAATTTTGAAATCGGTAACTATTCCCCCCCCCCCCCCAAATTGGTATGTATATGACTATTCTCGCATAAAAGCGTATGGCCGGATATCACACAAAGAATTAATGCCAGTAATAGGTTTACCAATTACTTCCAAATTATTTGTAAGTGGTAAAAGATTAATCATTTTGTCATAAAATCTTATAGT
>JALNQK010000404.1:0-16155 GCA_028458525.1 Ophiosphaerella herpotricha
GTCTTTAGTACGTAGTCCCTTTAGACTATTAAGTACTCCTTTAAGTAGCCTCTCTCTAGATCTAGAGATTAGTAAGGATTAGGTTCTAGCTTTAATTATATTCTCTAGATTAGCTTTCTTCTATATTCCTAGAACTAGGCGTAATTAATTATTTACAAGGTGTATAGTACCTTTTCTATTAAAGAGAGTACTATTAGATAGAAGAAAAGAGTTTACTATAGTACTATATACTCTTTAATTATATCTATTATTAACTAGTATTAAAAGATTAATTAGTACTACTAAGATAGACCCTAGATATTTTAGAAGTACTTCCTTATCTTTAATTAGAGTATTAAAAAGCTTCTATCTAGCCTATTTAATCTAGTTTTAGAGGTCTACCTATTAAGGTATAGTAAGGTACTTAGATATCTTTACCTAATCTATATTACTAATATAGATTAGAAGTAATCCCTTTAGAGTTATTCTAGTAAGTACTATTTAGAGTCTTTAGTAGTTAATTAGATCCTACCTATATTTTCTAGTAGCTTAGTAGGGGCAAGATTTAATAGTAGCCCCTAATTAGTTAGTAGCTAGTCCTAATCTAGAGAAAGTAGCTAAGAATACTCCTAATACCTTTCTATTTAAAGTAGTAATTACTTACTCCTAGAGTATTTATATAAAGACTTTTATAAGCTAATCTAATAATATAACTAAAAGGCTTAATACTATAGTTATAGTTATATATTAGTATATATTAATTACTTAGGTTAGAGTAATCTTTGCGCTAATTATATTAAAAAAATTAGTAAGTACTAGTTAACTTTTAACTTTAAGTATATTAAATACTTATACTTTATTATATAGGATTTACTAGTTATTAAACTACTTTTCTACTCTAATCCTACTACTCTTACTCTTTTTTAGGTAGTCCTAGTATTAGTATTAGATAAGATAAGTAGTATTATTATTAGTTAGAGTAAAATTACTCTTAAGCTATTAGATTAGAGCCTATAGAGTAGTCTACTTACTTATAAAATTCTTAAGCCTTACTAAAGTTAATATATTTAGTAGAACTATTTTATTAATCTAATCTCTTATATTATTAAGCTTTACTATTATCCTAGTCTATCTTAATATAGTAAGTTTATATTTATATATATCTTTATCTTAATTAGTAATTATATATTTACGCGTAGCTACTTAAGTACTATACTTAATTTAAGCTTCTACGTAATCTTCTCTTCTTTATTCTAAGGAATTATTACTTAATACTAGGACTAGAGTAGGTTCTAGTAAGAGCTTATAGTACTAAAGTTCTTACTTATTAATTATTAGTACTATAGGTCTATCTAAATTAATTTACTCCTAAATTATCTTATCTTAGGTGTAAGATTTAAGTTAGGAGAACTAGTTAGGCTAGTCTACTTAGCTTTTAAAGATTACCTTACTTACAACAATCTTATTATTATTAGATATTATAAGATTAAGAGATATTAATTATTCTAGAGCTCTTAGTAATATAAAGAATTATATAAAGAGAATTAATACTATAATCTTATAGTACTAGGCTTATAACTATAGAGGATTAGAAGCTCTAGAAATAATCTATAGATAAATAAGTAAATTAATTAGATTACTACTTAAGAAAGATTAGAGATCTATATAAGTTTATATACTTTAAGATTAAAGAAAAGAGATTCTCTAGTCTCTAGTTACTTTAGAATTATTCTAGGATTAGCTAATCTTATATATAGCTAGTCTAGCTAGCTATATCCTATAATATTAAACTATTTAGTAGCTTTATTATATAGAGAGTAAGTAAGTAGGATATAGTTACTACTTCTATAACTAAAGCTAAGCTCTTTACTCTCTTTTAAGTAGTAAAGAAAGCTATTTTTATTATATAACTCTTATATAAGCTTTAGATTAATTTATAAACTAATCTAATTATAATTAAATATAATAATACTTAGATAATCTAACTAGTAACTTAGGATATAGTAAGGCTTTAGACTAAACTAAAGTATATTAATATCTATAATTACTAGCTTAGATAAGAAGTTTTAAAAGAGATTCTATAGATAGAGTATATATAATTAGATAAAATAATTATAGATAGACTAATAAAAGTATTACTATTAAATAAATAAGTAAGATTTCTTAATTAACTTATACTAGTTAAGTAAGATTAATTAGTCTTAAGTAAAACTTAACCTTAACTAGAAGATATATAAGATTAACTTAAACTAATTACTTTATAGCTAGCTAAAAACTAAGGTTTCTAGCTAAGAGAGTATATTAGATAAGATATATAATCTAGAGATTAAGTAGTCCTAGGATTATATCTATCCTAGTATTATAACTATAGGCTATAGGCTATAGTTATAGTACTAGCACAAGTATATTTACTAAGCTAGAAAGACTAAGGGCTAAGAAGGTCTTTAGGTAATATATATACTATTCTACTCTAGTATTTAACTATATTAAATACTCTTCTACCTTTTTAGGTTTATTTAGTATAGTAGAGTAGAGCTATAATATAATACCTAGACTATAAGAAGCTATCTATCTAGACTATTATATACTAAATAGCTATTATAAGAATATTAGTTAATTATATTATAGTCTAAATAGTATAGGGCTAAACTATAATAATAAAGATAATAGATCTCTAATTCTAATAATAAGTAATCTTAGTAAGCTAGAAGAGATACGTATATAGATTAAATAGAGAAGAGAGATAAAGTAATTAATTAAATTAATCCTATTAACTATAATCTTTACCTTTAAGTAACTCTTTAATCTAATAATACTTTACGCGTATATTATTAGTTAGAGGAGTTGTATTTTACTTACGTAAAGCTAGAATAGTAACCTTAGAATTATCTTTAAAGAGTATAATATAAGAAGTAGCTTATTCTTATTCTAAGTATATAATTTCTTCTTCTAGAGTATAAAGTATATATAGTTAGATTAGTCTATTATACCTAATAGTTACTTTATAGATATAGTCTTTAATTATTATTAGTATACTTAAAGTATATTCTAGTTATATACTACTTACACTCTATATAGAGTCTTGTTTAGCTATTAACTAAGTATTTTCTTCTATAGTTATAGCCTAGTATAAAGAGTATATATTTATTATTTCTAAACTATTAGTAGAGAAGTATTATTATATTAAAAGTAGCTAGAAGATAATAGTACTTACTATAGGCTATAGGAGATAGTAAAGAGATAATAGTAATTTAAGTAAAATTTTTAAGAAGGTAAAAAAATACTTACTTAACTCTATACGTAAGTATAGAGCCTTTTATATACTAGTAGAGTAGACTAGCCCTATACTAATAGTGTACTAACCTTATACTAGAGTATACTAGCCCTACTCTAGACTAAGGACTAAAACTATAATATATCTAAAGTATTATAAAATCTTAGGAATCTTGTAGCCTTGTTATAGTAAGTATTATTTACCTTTTTAAGAATTTTACTTAAATTACTATTATTCCTTTACTATCTTCTATAGCCTATAACAAGTACTATTATCTTCTAGCTACTTTTAATACTACGTATCTAGATTATAGTTAAATTATCTAGGTAGTATAGTTAGTATTAGTTATTAGCGTTACTATTAGGTTGCGTTGCAACGTACTAGCTATAGCTTGTTAATTAGCTTAATTTAACTAAGGCTGTAAGACTCTTAATTGTTAGATTTAAAGGGGGTTTAAAGGTCGTGCACGATTTGCTATATATAGTACAAGTACGTAATAATTAAACGTAATAAATAATTAGAACGTTAGAATAGATTAATTAATAAGATTAATTAAGTTAAGTAATTGTATTAATTAATTGCTGCCCTCTGCCCTCGTGCACTTCAAATACCTTCGAGATCCTCAGCTCTACAGCCTCTCTAGACTAAGCCTTTATTACATAAGCTTAAGGGTTGCCCTTTGTTAAGCTAGCGCGTTACCTAATTACTACTCTCCTATTAAAGGGATGCGCCGCAGCTAAGTCTAGATATACTAAGTACCTACTATTTAGCTTGCTTTGTTTTTAGATAAGTGCCGAATTACGCATCTTATCTAACAGGAAGCAAGTTACCTAGCTCTAGCTAACTATCTCGTAAGCTATCTATAACGCTAAGTTTCTTATTATCTCTCTTGTAGGTAGAAGGCCTTTCTTTATAAGCTTTTTAATATATTGTACAAGCTTATACTCTTGTTGTAGGTTAAGCTTTCTCTAGTTGAGTTTCTTAGTCTCATGTGAGCTTGTCTGGCCTTAGTATCTTCGGCGTAGCGTAGATCCTTCAACATTATGTTTGGCAGCAACCTTTCTATGCGAAAAACCTTCTCTTGATCCTCGTGAGTCGATTTCTTCAATCGCAGCTTGAATCGGGTCCATATTGGTGGAGTTGTCACGTGTTGTAGAAACTCAAGTTTGGTGAGGGTGGGGCATCACGCGAACTGGGGTATCACGCGCACAGACACGTTAAGGACCGCGTGATCTGATAACGTTATCATCGATCGAGATCTAGACATAACTGTGAACTTTTCCCCCTCTATCTTAACTCTTAATATATTCAATCAACTCAATCAATTTAAAGAGGTTTATTGAGTTGATTGATGTTTTTAGCTACTCTATATAGAACTTGAATTAATTGACCAAAAGCTCAATATTCAATTAATTCAATCAAGATACTTGATTGTTGACAAGTCTGCCCCCCCGCTTCTTCCACCAATCTGTCTGGTTATTAGCATTGGAAGAAACAAATCGTAAGCGGTGACGTGCCTTTACAACCCGGGCAATAATCTTTCCATCTCACCGTCGTTGTAGTCCTGCCTATGCCGTCAACGTAGACCTTGTAGTCCGAAGCGACAGGCCGCTCGTCCGCGCACGAACAGCATGGGCTCTGTGGAGATAGCTGGCATGCCGTCTGGCTCTTGTGCTCACACTTCTGAGCGGGTTGAGGCTTCAGGATATTCCGGGGGCGACTGGGGGTTTGAGATGCCTGACCCTTCTTATTTTTCTTGGGAGTGGGCGTCCGCCTCATTTGGACAGCCTCCTCATTCCAATATTCTATCGTAATCAGTTACAATTCATACCGGTCCAGGCGAGAGGGACTGACCTTTGCACGACGGACAATAGTCTCGGCATCTATTATTTGTAGTAATATAACCTACCCCGTCAACGTATATTTCATAGCTGCCCGTCTTTGGCCGTTTGTCAGCACAAGAGCAACAACATGGGATCTTGAGTTGGCATAATGACTTCTTTTTGTGACGGCAATGTCTGTAGTCGTCCACAGCCACACCATTATCCTTGAGATCCAAGTCCCCTTTCTGGCTGACATCAAATGAAGCCTGAATGGTCTTGGCTTCAACACTAGGAGGCGGGATTGGGGGCTTCTCATATGAACTAGGGCCTGGGTACCGATCGGATGTATAGCTGCTTGTTGCTACCATCTTTCGAGGTACTTGATTGGGGATATCTGTAGGTTTGTCTCGAATTGGTAGATACGGCGGCTGTGAATCGCCTTGCATCTCGGCAGGAGCTATAATTCCATTGCGAGGTCGTAGATCTGATGGCTGCGGTAGAACTTCATAAGGATTAAGCCTGGTTGGATGGCTTCTACCGTTGTCTCCGGTGAAAAACGCTTTGAGACGGCTAAACGGACTTGGAGAAGCTCTTAAAGTTGGCCGTGGTTGTGGTGGCGGAGGTGCTTTCTGACCATAAGTTGCTGTGGGAATAGATGTTGATTGAGGTCCAGAATTGATCATCGTAAAAGGTTGAAAGCTGTCGCGCGGCTTGGGTATAGATGCTTTCTGGATGCTAGGAATTGGTTGGACAATTGTACCACTATTACCAATGTCACTCCATGCTAGCGAGTTTTCAGAGATGATGGATCCATGAGCCGCCGAAGTCCTCTCCAGCATAAATGATCTAAG
The DNA here is from genome assembly GCA_028458525.1 of Ophiosphaerella herpotricha. Lineage (NCBI taxonomy): Eukaryota > Fungi > Ascomycota > Dothideomycetes > Pleosporales > Phaeosphaeriaceae > Ophiosphaerella > Ophiosphaerella herpotricha. Next base: position 5,928 of record JALNQK010000404.1, read on the forward strand.
CACTGTCAGCATCAAACCCCCGGCGCTGGAGCAGGTGGCTGACTTACTGGCCAAACTGGGCCGCGGCAGGCGGTACGTTTGGATCCGCAAGATTTTGGATCCACTTATGCTCCAATCCCCCTTTTGACGTCATTCGGTCGTTTGGGTTGACTTTCATCGCTCCCTCGATGAAATCACATGCTAGATCGCTCACTGAATGAGAGCGAAGCTCGTGAAGTGGGAACGAATTTTGAGCAGAACAATACATGAACATGTCACTTACATGCTCGAACGTGGGTTTTGCCGTCAGTAGTTGAACCGTAGTCTCACCGAGAGCCCAAATGTCGACCGGCTTGTCGTCCTGGGGTTTGGAACGCGGATCGGAACAGAACCCAAACAGCTCTGGGCTGAGGAATCCCATCGTACCCCTCAGACCTGTAGCAGAATTTACAGTACAATTTTCCCTTTTGCTGATGCCAAAATCGCTTATTTTAACCCACCAGTTGTCCGGAGGTTTGGAAACTACCAGTATATTCTGTTAAGCAATGTCAGTTTGGTGGAGAAATCGGAGATCCGGTTCGCGACACTCACACCCGGTTTGAGGTCTCTATGTGCAAACCCACTCTGATGCATAAATAGCAATCCCTCCAGGACTTGGGATACGATTTGGCATGCGTGCGATTCCGGGAACGGCTTGCTCATATACGTGGAGAGATCGCCATCTGGTAGATATTCCATCGCGATGTAAAAATTTTGGCTGCATTGATACCACCCGAATGATCTAACGAAACAGTGACTGTACTAAGAGAGGTCAGTTTACTTTTCAAGTCGCAATATCCGGCGACGATATAGGGATATGTCCGGAGACAAGATGCGGAATGCTCACCTTCGGATTGGAAAACTTCATGATTACCTCTAATTCCCGATGATATGCGATGTTATTGGAACTCGAGACTTCTTTATGAATTTGCTTCACAGCCCGCAACTGGAAATCGCCAGATCCTTGGGTGCACTCTTCTAACCACACACTTCCGTAAGCGCCGCGGCCGAGACACGATTTTCGCAACCAATGCTGCTCCCTTTGAACTCGTCGGCCGCCTCGCACGGAGCCCACCACGTCCACCAAGTGCTCAGTAACATTGCCGTCGATAGTGGTAAGAAGTTCAGAGTCCGACACCAAGTCTGGCATCCGCGGTTCTGAAGAGTTGGACATGGTGAAATTGATGAATCAGGTGGGGCCTTGGCGTAAGGCTGGCACCTCACTACTACGATACTCCCATCAAAGTTGATTTTGGCTGTCGGAAAGGGTCCAGGAAGCAACTTCATGTAAGCAGAACGATATTACCGCGGAGAAAAATAGTGGGATGGATCTCCTGTCGCTGGCGATGAGGAGAATCAGCTCCAGCCCATTGCCAAGACGTCGAAGCCATTCAGCCCCCGACCACTTCCGGCGCAATACGAAGCGTGGCGGTGTGGCCAATTAAAAGCGGCAGACACCCTACTGTTTCGTCGCGAGAGCGCCACATATCAAAAGTCTATTACCGGGTCCGTGCCTACTGTTGCGAAGGCAATCTATTTGACGCTCGTATGTCAGCCAGGTAGGCCACCCAGCTGGCCGTAGCGACGCACGGGTGCACGCATAGTGAACAGGTATATGATTACTTGCGTACAATTGGGTACGGAAGCCTCTGTAGGAGGCGTACAATCGGCCGCCAAGGGCCAACTCGTGGTGTTGAGGGCGCCTGCACGTGAGCTGAGGCCGTAGGCCTTAGCCTTGCTAAGCCTCTCTACTCCTGAGGTTGCTTAGCAGCTCGTACGCTCTAAAGGAGACCTCCTAACGCACTCTATATAGTGAGGCAACTAGCTATATATACAAAACAGAAAGAGACAGTAGGCGGGTAGAACAAGGCTCTACTAGCTGCGTAGATAACGTGCTAGCGATAGGGGCTCAAAACATTTAGCGATGCGGTGTTGAGGCTAGAGGCTGATGCAGAGTTCTTTTCCTCCTATCGCAATCACGTGACCGCGTAAAATAGACTATCTCATCTGCTGTCAACTCCGATTGCAGACTAGCTCTCCAAACCCCAAACTACGCCTTTTGGGCTGCCAGCGAAACTTTGACGCTTTAGCCACATTTGAGATTGCTTTATCGTATTGTTTCCAAGCTCTTTTATCGCCAAAAAGAGGCGATCAGGCTGAAAAATGTCTGGACCTGAGTTTGGCTTAGCAGTGCTCGGGGGAGCGGACGTTTGTATAAGGTACTACGAGTAGCTAGCTAGACGCATATTCTCCGGACTGCATACTCCTTCCCTATTGCGGGATCGTCGTTTCGTGAAGCTGATTGCCTTTCTGCGTCTAGGTTCGGCAAAGTCTTGATGAAAAAGCTGGCGGCATACAAGGCGGCCGAAACGGAGATAGCCGAGAAAATTGTTAACCTCGAGCTGCTCTGGAAGAAGACGTCGGTGCAGCTGGAGTTCATTGACTCGATTTGGAACGAGCTCGACGCCGACCATCAGAGGCTCCAGGAGAAAGTACTCCAGTTTTTGATCGAGAAAATGCGCCTGGCGATAGCCATGATCGAAAGAGTCGGTAAAAAGAGGAGCAGTGGAGACGGCGACACTGCTCCCGTCAAGCCCATGGCGGTGAATAAAATCAAATATGCTCTATTGAAGGAGACCATCGACAGCGCGATAAAGGACCTTACCTCCTGGCAGTTCAACTTCGATCCCACCTGGTTTCTTATCCTGCGCATCAGCCGCCCTGCTGTGGACCAGGAGCTTGCGGAGTACAGGACTCTCCCCGGCAAGCCTGCTGTCATATCCACGGCTGCTCGAGTAAGAGCCGCCATCAAAGATGACACTGGACAAGGCGTCAAGCTGTTCCTGGATGATTCGAAGCTGAATGCGGCCCTAATTACAGAGATTCAGATGTCAGCGGCAGTAAAGAAGTTCCAGCTACCGGGATCGTCGACGTGGTACATTTTGGACGTCATCACTTGTCAAGATGGAGACAGCGTCAAGCAGATGAAGGGCGACATTCGCGAGTTGGCTCGTAAACTAACCAGTGCCGACCCGGCCATGTTCGGCCTCCTCAAATGTCAAGGAGTGGTCATTGAAAAGATCGAAAACACGGAAACCATCAAGTCATTTGACTTTCTCTTCCCGGTACCTCAAGGGTTACACGACCCACACAGCCTCAGGAGCCGCCTCCTCCAGCAAGCCAACGATCATTCATTATCGAAGAGGCTGAACATCGCGAAACAGCTTGCGAGGTCTGTTAGCTACATTCATACCTACGGCTTCGTACACAAAAATATTCGACCCGAGACCATTCTTCTGTTCCAGGATTCCCAGTCCACCTTGGCTGCAGCTTTTCTGTTTGGCTTCCAGAAGTTTCGCCTTGCCGCTGGGAACTCAATGAAAGTGAGCGACGGAGTTTGGTACACGAACTTGTACAGACACCCTGATCGCCAGGGAATTAAACCTGAGCAGTCCTACGTCATGCAGCACGATATTTACAGCCTCGGGGTTTGCCTGCTCGAGATTGGAGTTTGGGAGTCATTCGTTGAGTTTGGAAAGAACTCGACACCGACACCAGCGACAAAAATCCAAACTGAAGAGAAATTCACGAGGCCGGTATTGATCAAAGAGAAGCTTGTCAGTGTCGCAAAGACATATCTGCCTGCCAAAATGGGAGACATCTATACTGAAGTGGTCATTAACTGCCTGACATGTCTCGACACCGACAACCCTGATTTTGGAGATGAGACTGATTTTGAAGATGAAGACGGAGTCCTGGTTGGTGTGAAGTACATTGAAAAGGTATGTGCAAATACATTTGAGGCTTCATAATGCTTACCAAGGACAGATCATCCTGCATCTCGACGAAATTTCCATATGATACTCCCTATCACGCTTTCAGCGACGATCAAAAGGACGTGAAGAATACAGTTTCTTGTCCAATTTATACATTACAAGCTAAATTTGCTCTGTTGGCTTAATGTTTCCTATCTACTGCATCAATGGCCGCCAGATCGCATCGGATGTCAATACTTGTGATTGAAACGTCGATGAGACCATAGTCTCCTATGACACCAGATGTAATCGTCAAAGTCGTCTTTGTATTGGCGGACGGAGGTGGCTCCGTCCCCTTACCTATTCTAGCTACACACGTACCCAGCTTCACCATCATGATTTATCGGTGGTGCTCACCACCACGGAGGGTATTTTAAGTCCCTCTCTATCTTTCTTTCTTTCTGTTGTTACACACACACACATATATATATATATATATATCTCTCATTATCCTGTCTGTACCTAGCTCTAGATAGCTCAATCCAGACCTGTGTCTTCGCTATTCCTCACTACCGGCACTGTCTACCATGTATCCGTCGCTGAGAAATAGATCGTTTCAGTAGACCAAACACCTAACATAATACTGGATAAATCAATGTCCGTTGTAGCTCCTTCGCCAATGGTGTTAAACGCCCATTCAATGAATGAATCTTCAACGACGTGGTACTCGTTGATCATGTAGCCTGAAAATCGGACTAGTCAATCCTAGACACCTTACATCCCTACGAGCTGATTGGGGCCCAATTTCAGACCCTCTTCATGCTGCTCAGGGAGGAAATCAGGCACAATCACGTTGGCTCATGTTGACTCACGGCGAGCTCAGGCTTGCTCAGCCACAGCTCTTGTCGCTTACTCAATGCTCACATTACAACCCTGTGTAACTCAAGGTCAAATCCGGAAAAAGCATTGTATGGGAGTAAGATTTCACTCTCTTATCTACGGCAATATATTTTTCGTATTTTATTTTGCATCACACTGCTTTGGTCTCAAGTACTAACAGCTCGAGCCCCTCTCAAAAGTCCCCGCGTATAATAGGCCCATTAATGAGTATTCTACATAAGTTAATTAATTAGTTGTGTAAGCAATAGACTGCAGCTACGCCGGAGGGATCTACCCGCGCACTTACTAGCTAAAATAGGCATAGCGTATACATAACTCAGAGACTAATTCTAGACTCTTTTAGATATAAACAAAAGTAGTTTAAAAATAAATTCTATTTATTAAATAAGTTTAGTAATTTTCTAATAAAGTTTATCTTAGCTTAAAGTAAATATATTAGATATAATACTACTAGTAGTACTAGTATATAAGATTAAGATAGTAATCGATTAGGTATATATATATACTATTAGCTAAGTAAGCTTATATAAATAACTTTTTTAAACTTAGCTAAGAAGAAAATATAAGAACTTAATTAATTAATAAGAATACTTATTAAAAGTAGCTAGAAGATAATAGTACTTGTTATAAGCTATAGAAGATAGTAAAGAGATAATAGTAATTTAAGTAAAATTTTTAAGAAAGTAAATAATACTTACTTAACTCTATATATACGTATAGAGCCTCTTATATACTAGTATAGTAGACTAGCCCTATACTAATAGTATACTAACTATATACTAGAGTATACTAGCTCTACTCTAGACCTAGAACTATAACTATAATATATCTAGAGTATTATAAAATCTTAGGAGTCTTATAACCTTATTATAGAGCTTCTCTCTCTAGCTAGTATCTTTACTAGTCTTAAATTATAACCTTAATAAAAACTCTAAACCTTTATAAGAAAAAAAGAAAAAAAGTATTTATATATATATTATTATTATTATACTTATTTAAAATTCTTTTATTTACTTAATAATAAGTAAAAGATTATAACTTAAATAATAATATAATATTTTATTTATAATAGGTAAGAATATTATAGACTAGTAATTAGTATAGTCTATATAGTAATAATATTTTCTTTATAGTTATATTACTCTATCTCTTTACAACTATAGTATATTTAAAATATATACTTAGTGTATAATTAATACTTATCTAATAATATTATAGTCTTTTACCTATATCCTAAGTTTATTAAGAAAAGTAATATTTATTATACTATACCTTTTATTTAGAGTATAACTACTCTATATACTAATTAGGTTACTCTTTATACTACTTACCTACGCTACACCTAGAATATTTACTAGTAGAAGGTTATCTACAATAAGCTAGAAGAGAGGTACTACAAGTACTACTTAGATAATAACTAAAGTAGTTATACCTTAGTAGGTTCCTTTAAAGACGTACTTTATATATATACTTTAACTAATATTAATAAGTACTAGTAATATTTAATAGATATATTAATTATATCTACTAGCTCTATAACTTGTATAAAACTACTATTACTACTACTCTAGCTTCTAAGACTAATACTAAGGTCTACTATATAGGTATTAAGCTTATACGTACCTAGTATACTTTTACCTTAGAGCTTTTAAACTACTACTACCTTACTACTTATAGTAGTACTCTTATAAGAGTTACTATAGTAAGGTAATATAAAAAAAAAGTCTAAAAAAAAGTTATAGTTTTTAACTTATAATAACTCTACAAATATTCTAGCTAAAAATCCAAGTAAATAAGAATATAAAAGAAAAAATATAGATCTTTATTTTAGCTAACTACGATTATTAATTACTAAGCTTACTTGAGCTAGGATTTAAAGTATTTAGAGGACTTTTTTTTAAGCTAACGTTAGAGTTCTATAGTTTTTTATTTTTAGTATCTTTTTTTAAGATTTTTTAATATAGGATAGATATATATAAAAATATTAACGTATTCTACTACTAAGCTAGCTATACTACTAAGCTAGCTACTTTTTCTTAGTATTATAAATATTACGTACAACTAATAATATAGCCTTAACAAAGTATAAGGGGTCTAGGGTAAAGAGCTAGAAGAGTAGGCTTAGCGCTATCAACTAGTTCTACTAGGCCGAGTAACTAGTGTTACTAGCTCTATTAGCTAGTATATTCCTTAGCTTAACCTAGTTTATCCCTAAGTAAGTTCAAAGAACTTTAAATAGTAATAACTAGTATATATATTATATACTACTATAAATAGCTTAACTAGCTATTAGCTCCTTTTTAAGGATTTAGTTTAGTAGTATACTATACCCTTCTACAAAGTAATAAATTAACTTTTTAAGAAAGTAGAATTAAACTTAAACTTTAGGCCTATACTTTAGGCTAATTTTAGACTTTATAAAGCGCTACTATAGCTTTAAATATATAATATTAGTAGCTCTCTAACTAGCTCTATAGAATTACTTATTAACGTACTACTTAACTAAACTACTAGAAACTTACTATAATAGAAGAGGAAACTATTATATAATATATTCTTAACTTTAATTTAAGAGGTTTTACTCCCTAGCTATATAAGGTAGTAGATATAGCTAATAAACTATTAGTAACGCGTAGTAGAGAGCTAGTAGGGAAAAACTAGCCTTTATACTTTATAGTACGTATAGAGGAGCTTAAGATAGCCTTTAATTAAGTAAAGGATTACTAGAGAATACTTTAAGAAGATCTAGTAGTTATTAGCGTATAGTTTAAGCTCGTATAGGATATAATAGCAATATATAGTATTAATCTAGATAATATCTATAACTTTAATAAGACTAGCTTTTAGATAAGAATAATTAGGTTAATAAAAGTTATTATAGGCTTAGAGAGGTATATAAGGCCTAATCTTATTTAGCTAGGTAATTACAAGTAGGTTATAGCTATTATAAGTATCTATACTACTAGCTATACAATATTACTATTTATTATCTATAAAGGATACGTCTATATCTCTACTTAGTATAAGGAAATAGATATACTACGTAATTAGAAGATCTCTATCTCTAAGAATAGATAGATAAATAATATACTTAGTCTTAAGTAGTTAAAGTACTTTAACGTATATATAAAGGCGTATTAGGTAGGGTTATACTAGCTACTTATCTTAGATAGCTATAAGAGCTACTTAAATTAAGATTTTAAAGACTACTACTTTAAAAACAAGATTCTAATACTCTATATACTAGCCTATTTATTATATATCTTCTAGCTACTTAATATTATCTACTTCTTACTATTAAAGCTTAAGTACTCTTAGTATATACAAGACTTAGCGCGCTAACGTATCTACTATATTAATAAGGAAGGCTTCCTTCTAGCTTTTAGAGACGCGTTTTTTAACGTATTTACGTATAAGAATTACAAAAAAGCCTTTAAAGTATCTAGATTAGTTCCTAGTAATATATAGAAAGTCTTTAATTACCTTAAAGTATAGCTATATACTTTACTAGGACTTCTACTACTAGAGATACTATAGTAGTTAAAGACTATAAGTAATATATATAAATTTAGCTCTTAGTTAAAGTTTATAAGTAGCTCTTTTATACAATTACTAGAATTAGCTTAGTAAGAGTTCTTATAGCTTATTAAAGGAGCTAAACTTATACTATATTAAAATACTCTTATAAGCTCCTAGATTATAGAGCTTAAAGAGTAATTAGTAGAGATAATAAAGTATAAAACGCGTAAATAGAAGTAGATTTAGTATAGTAGTATATTAGAGTATAGTACTAGAGTATTATACGTAGCTATAGAGGCGTCTAGTAAGACTTAGAGAGTAAAGAAGGCTTGTAGTAGTAGTAGTAATAGGTAGGCTTAATAGGCTTAACTAGGTTAATAGTGTTGTAGAAACTATAACAAGATAGGGTATAATACTTATATATACTAAAAAGATATAGAAGAAGATTCTAAATCTACTACAAGTATATTATATATAGGTTCTATAGCTAGTTATTAAGTAAATTAATTTTTTATATATAATATTTACAATACTAAGAAAAAGTAGCTAGCTTAGTAGTATAGCCGGCTCGGTAGTAGAATACGTTAATATATTGTAGTAATACGTTATTCTAATTATTAAAAGAGTAGATATAAAGTAAAAGGTAAAAAATTAAACTTTTAGTAAAAACTTATATTTAATAGCTATAACCTCTTACTATTAGTATATAGTAGGATAACCTTTAGTATATATAATATTATACTATTACTTTAGAAGTAATAATATACAATTATCTAGAGTATATAATAGTATAAGGGCCTACTTCTCTTTTATAGCTCTTTTAATAGTCTTAACCTCTAAAGAAGTAGTTCCTATAAGATAATTACCTTTAAATTACTTAATTAGTTAATCTTTAAGTAAACTCTATACGTTTTTAATAGGGTTTAGATCTAGACTATAGAGAGGATAAAGAAAGAGTTTTACTCTATTTCTCTTAAACTAATTAAAAATAGTAAAAGCCTTATATATTTTACTTTTATCTTATTAAAAACTATAGCCTTATATACTAGTTAACTTTTTAATATATTTATAATAATTATAAAAAAAGGGCTAAAAAAAGGTTAGTTAACTTATTAGGTTAAATAGCCTTTTTAATATACCTATTAAGGATACTACTTATATAGTAAGATAATTTTAGAGTTATATTATTAATTAGGGCCCTAATATACTCTAGTTCGGATCTCCCTCCTATCTAAATATATCTCTAAACTTAAATCTTTAGTCCTTTTACTAAAAAAGTAGTTAGTATAATAGTATTTAAAAAATAAGAATTTTAAAATAAAACTATATATAAAATAAAGTATTTTAGCCTATTAGGATTAAGGTTAAACTTACTTCTATTAGTTATAGAAATTCGAGATTTTCTAACCTCTTTTTTTCCCTTTTTTCGATAATATTTAGACCTAGCTCTATTTCTAGCCTCTATACCGCTTTTATCTAAAAAGACTATTTTTCTTAGATTAAATTCTTTATTTTTTTACCCTCGTAGCTTCTCTTTATAATAGCTAACTATTTAAAAAGCTTTTTTTCTATTAATTAAAGGCTTTTTATTTATAATATTAATAGTATAGCCTTGTTCTTTAATAAAACGTTGTAAGCTCCTAATATAGACTTTAATATTATTTTTAAATATTAATCTCTTATTAGTTTTCTTAGAACTTCTTTCTAAGTTCCTATTTAATAGCCTTTTAGCTCTTAAATTTAACTACGTAATATATCTTTATTTTACTTAGCTAATAGTAGGAGTATAACTAATATTTTTATATATTTAGTTAATAGTATATTTAATAAACTTATTATCTTTTTTTTAGATTGTAGAAATAGTATATAAAGGTATTTAAGCTATATAAAGAAGGTTAACTTTAGATTTAAACTTAGAGAGATTTAGGCTTATATTAGAGGATATAGGGAAAAACTATAATTAAAGCTATTTTATACTAAATAGACGAGTAGATTAGTAACCTATTACGTAATATTAGGTTACGTACTAATATAGC